>JAQIXA010000755.1:0-34994 GCA_034699045.1 Nanhermannia cf. coronata Gr-Ori-00579
GCAATTAGACTTTAATTAGACTACCGCAGCAATATGGTAAAGCATATACTCGAGAACAAACAACAACAACAACAACCCTAGTATCTACTATCTACTACTACGTATGCTCATATTTAACTTGATTCCCGAAGAAATCAAAAAAATGTCTTGAGCCTTTTGATTCTTACTCTACTTACCTATGCTTACATGTTCAAAATCAAAATACAAAAGCATTACCTTCTTGAAAGCTTTATCATTTATCAGGCAGAGATAGAGAATCCAAAGAAATTCCTTTCCTCACTTTTCTATGAAATAAGATCAAAGAATGAGATTCGATTCGAAGCCAAGAAACTACAATCGATTCTTCAGCCTACAAATTCAAATCAAAAACTTGAGATAAGTTTGCTAACTTTACTTATATGGTACTATGTATATAAACCAGAGGAATGTACTGATATCTTGAAATTTTATCCAAAGATTGCTGGACTGGTTTTAAAATTGTTCTATCTAATAAAGGATAAAGACTACCTACATATATTTGGTGTTTGAATGTAGAGACAAATATTTGAATTTGAAGCTTCTAACTAAATCATCATCGTCTATATAATCTAATCTAAATCTAATACCTACACATAATATACAGATACATACAGCTATACATACATAAACATATGTGTATTGTTGACCTATAAAAAAATTTTTTTCATCGCGTGCGGGCTAGCGATTAAAACAAGAAATCAAACCCACTGTCCTAATCTTTACAATTTTAGTTGACGCTTTGATTTTATCAAATTCAAAAATTGTGTGACAGACAGTAACAATAACAATGAATGATTTTAATATACCTATATACTAATCTAGGTATGATATTGATTTTATTTGAATATTTTCAGTCGATTTTTGCTTAAAATTTTAAATAAAATTCAAATTCAATATCTAATTTATTTTAAAAAATACTTTTTTCTGAGAAAAGTGACCAAACCAGAATTACAAAAGTATGTCTTTCATGGGGTTTTTTGAAGTCCAGGGACATTTAAAAAATATCCCTTTTCCTGTCTAATCGACTGGGTAGTGGAGATTGTGGTCGTCCCATGTAATATGAGGATAAGACGGGCGATCTCAAAAGAAGTAAAAAAAAAAAAAATTGAAGAAGTGAAGCCGACGCCGCCAACTCAATCTCAGGCCTCATGTCCATGTCCCTAGTATAGTATTGCTGCTCGTCATGAATTTTAATTTGAACACTTTTAAATACCTAACTTACATATTATATATGGTACATAGTAATATAGTAATACTACTTGCATATTCTAATTGAAGTACCTACATATTAGTAATGCAGTCTGTAGTCTGTAGTAGATAGAGATTTAAAAATATTCATGTACTACTTACATGTACTAGATCTCGTATAGATTTCGAGTATAAGATCTCGAATTGTACCGACCTGCCGACCCGACCCGAATGTAAACATTATCTCGAATCTTTTTTTGAGAAAACAAAGAATCTGATAACTGATAGTGGTAGTAGTGGTCAAAATTAAAAAACCTTGTATATTTGTATTTTGGCTCGTACTTACTTAAAACTTCATTCTAATTCTAATTGTAGTACCTACTATTGTTAGATAGTACGTGTAAGCGGTCTATCCTGTAATGTATTAGATGATGCATACTTAAACTTTATTGGCTCATTTTGTTCCCATGTAAAGATCTCGCTGTATTTTATTTTATTTTAGAGTAGAAATTCATGTTCCTTTGATGATGATGGGGAGTTTTCCGATGGTCACGATAGTAAGTGGATGATGATGACCAAAAGACCTTTGTTAATAATTCAAAGTCTCGTCTGCCTTTTTCTCATATCATATGTAAGTACATAATATGTAATACATACCTACCTACCAATATAACCTATAAGTACCTAGGTATATACGGAGTGGTAAATCTATAGGCGATTCCTGTAATATACCATGGGAAAATGCAAAGTAAGTATTACATGTGTACATACTAGGACTCTGCTAGGCCCGAGGACTTAACCTCAACGACCACAACCTTAACCCATCATATGAGATCAGTTCCTTGAAAGATCTCATATCCTGGATCTAGAAAAAGAGTGAAGAAAAGCCAATTGGTTATTCACACACATTTTCATACTGTCCGTACTAGTAGGGCATATGTAATACGTATATACACACTACTTTTACATAGATGTATATACAATAGGTGTGTAAGTAACAAAGTATCTAAAATTAAGAATTTTTGAGAATTTGATTCGGCTATTGACTTTGATTTTGAGTTTGACTTGGACTTTAACCTTATGCCCTACAAGTATTGTATTGTAAAAATGGAAAAATTCTCTCGGTCGGTTTCTCGACTCGACCCTTCATTTGGGTTCATCATCTGGTATTATTATCGGTATTAGATGGAAATTCTCACTTGTTGCGTCTTCAAACATTAATAAATCCTTTAAATCTCTGTGAGAATTACCTATCCTTATATCTATAATAAGTATCTGCCCAATATCAGTCAATGAAATTTCAACTCGAGTATTTATTACATTACAGATAGTACACTATATATAGGTACTTAGGCTATGAATACTATACAAAAATGAGGATGTGGTATAAGGGTTTGAAGTCCACATTCTTTGGTCGACCTCAACCTTGCCTTCGCCGCCAATGAGAAAGAAATAAGTGCATTCATCAAATAAAAGAGAATATATTATTAGTTCTTACCATGCTTACCATATTGGTACCTATACTTGGTACTATGTAACCATACCATAATTTCATATTATGTACATGCATACTTTTGTAGATAACATTGGTTTGAGTCTTGGGGTCGACCGATCTCTTTTGGAATTCTCTTGAAAGAAAGCGTCCGGCCTGGTCGTGTGAGAAATATCAGATTTGGATTGAAATTATGACGGAATTTAAAGATCCATTCAAATTATCTTTATACATTATAAAAAGTATTAAAAATACCTACGCCTATTTGAATATAAGATTCGTATATGCAGAGTATAATGTAAGTGTACATATATAAGGTAGGTAGTTACTCATTTTATTATTTTTATTTGAAGAAACTTGGCTACCTTACAAAGTATTATCTGTATATTAGACAGAATTCTGTGTTGTTCGCTTTAAAAAAAAATTTCCATCATACTAGATATTTAAATTTTTATAATCCACACACTGTGGGGAAAAATGAATATATGAAGTAATGGATTCGAATTCAAAGACGATTACCTATGATGAGATGAGAAAACATAAAAACCTCCGGGATTTGAAATAACATCTGTGAAATGACCAGAGGTAGGATAACAATAGAGATATAGAAAATAATAAGTCTCCATTCCATCATCATCCATGGACTGGAGTCCATGTCCATATTTCATCGTTTGTATTCTGTATAATGCTGATGATGATGGAAATAATAACAGAGATTCCACTTGGAAATGAGCCTCCAAATGAGCTCGTGTGTCACGACATTATTACTCTCATTGTGCTAGCACTTTTTTTAATTTGAGTCTAAATTCCTCAGCCCTTTGCCTATGCCTAGGACTTGGACTCACTGGTTTACTTTTTTTTGTATCTTTTTATGATTGCTTATTCTTATTGCATTGCTAGAGCTAGCCTTAAAATAAGGGCAGACATATACAGCTGATCCTATTTTTAACACGATTATGATTATAAAAATATCACAGTTTTTGTAACAGGATTGGTAAATATACCAGTAGGATAGAATTAAGATTAAGCAGAAGTATTCACATTTAAAATCGAATGCAAAGATCAAAGTAAAAAATGAATAAATGTTTGAATTTTATTCACTACAAAAACTAAAATTTTGTGTGAATCTACTGCTTTTAGGATCTTCAGAATAACCTAAGTACGAGTAGATATCATTTTGTAGTATTAATTAGATAAAGGTAAATACGTAGTGTACCCTACTCATGTTTTATAGATAATAGCTAATACATAAAAATAAGTATAAAATGTACCCTACCTAATAATAATACACTACTGTAATGTGGTAGTTGAGTTGTAGTAAGTAGGTATCTTCCTAAATTATCTATAACTTAGGAGGCCAGGTATCTAATATCCAACGAAATCCGACCTTTATTTTTCATCTACTTACTGATTATAATTTTAAATATTTTTTTTTTATTTTTAAAATTTTTTTTAAGAATTTTAATTTTAATTTAATTTTTGATTTGCTACCACATATAACTGTTTTGTATACAAAACTATAAGTTAACTGAAGATGATTAGGTATGTTATGTAGATTTAGATTTATTTTATTGAACTTGAAACCATCGTGAAAGCTCTTTTTAACTTAACTATTTTAACCAACTGGTTATATGTATAATGATTAGATTATTAGTGATTAGTGTCACTCTACTAGTACAAATAATTATATACCTTAAAGTAATGCAAGTAAATTTTGAAAATAGGCTACTGGTCTGACAATAAAAAATATTTACTAAACCTAATCCAAAAATACTCTAACTAAATCAAGTATTTTGCTTTAATATTTTAATAGTATAAGTAGGTAGCTGAAACTATAATTTTCCAAAACGAGCTAATAAAGAGTATGTACAATAGTATTTAATGGGAAAAGGTGCAGCTCACACACAGAATAATGAAAAAATCTCTCAGATCTAGCCAGATCATCAATTATATTATTCTTTTGTTTCTCCGAACGAACAAACAAGAACAAATATCTTTCCTATCGGTATATATGTAGAGATGAGTGTATTTTAAGTACCCTACAGTATTAGTCCAAAAAATAGTAATTTAGTAGGTAAGATATTTTAAAACAGAAGCAGCAAGCACTTCAAAACGCGGAAAATATTCAAAGGGTCTCATCTTATGCTTGAGTAAAATAATAAAAATAAAATAATGTGTACGCTCCAAACAAATCATTTGCTCAGCCTTATATGTTTGTACACACGAGTCCCTATGTATGTATGATAATATGGGATGACTATGATATATCTCTACTTATCTAATCTGTAGGTAGGTACTCTGTTCAAGGGATTGAATTTTGAATTTTGGATCTGTCCATATAATTTAGACTTGTGTAGTTTTTGCTCTGTAAAAAATATAAAAGGGCTACCGTGATACGCGGCGGCCCCCCCCCCCCCCTCAAAACACTCATGTCTTCCACTAGTACAATTCCCTTCAAGTCCTCATATATATACTGTGCATTCATATGTACATATATTCAGTACATAGACTTGTAGTACATATATATTATGCAAGGTAATATCTTTTCTGAAAAAAATCATCTTGAGGAGCTCATCGTCAGATAGATTTAATGAACCAAGACTTGTATAAATATCAGAAGGTAGGTAAAAGTAAGACCAGGAGTAAAATCATTGAGTGGAAATGGGTTTTCGTTCTCCGTTCAAGTACCAGTACATACCAGTACACATAGGTACTTCTGGTAGATTCTTAAGTTCTTATATAAGAGGTGCACAAACATAAAATCATATAAAAAATACGTAGGTGTACTACCTTTAACTTAGGTATGAATACAAGTACAAGTAGTACAAGATGCATACAGGTAATGTAATCAACATTAAAAAATAAAAGGCTTATCTTGGTCCCTTTGCCTCCATTCTCAATAGCAATAGTCAATACAGTTGAAGATGAATAGAAGTTAGACGACGGGGAATATATAAGCTAATCCTTGGGTTGTTTTTGTTATTTTTTGGTGAAGTTTTCGAGGAAATAATGATTCGAACCAGCACTATACCTATGGTAAGTAGTAGATACATAATATTATGTAGGATAAACTTATTGAGAAACTGAAAACAGTGGCTTGACCACCTTACTCTATAACTCATCGATGATGATGATGATCCCTTTTATTTATTATTATTATTATTATTAAAGTATTATACAATGTATGTAATGAGAATGAGGGAAAAGTAGAAGCAGAGTCAGAGCCAAAAAAAGCATCTTTACTTCCATAATTACGTAGCACTTTCCTTGAGATAGTCTAAAATACAGAATACATACCTATAGGTATTCATGGAATACATACCTATGGATTGCCTAGTATAGATACTTTATATCTACGTAGGTGGATATTATCATTACATGCATGTACACTGGTAAATTGGTAGTAGGTACTAGGTACTAGTTTTATTTCCCCTCACTCTCATAACTCATCAAGGCTCCCCATATTTTTCGAAATCTGTAAAAAATACAGAGATGAAGTCTACAACTATTACCTATACATACTCGTATGTGCCATAGGTTCCCTTAATTTCAAATTGGAAGAAAAAAAACTCTCTCACGGACCTTATAGAGAAAAAAATATAACTTTTTATGATTAAAATGAGCATCAAGAGAACAAGTGCAGGAACTAGTGTACCCTACTAGTAGTAAAGTAGTATTAGATAGGATTTAGATAGAAAAAAAGGTAGCTTAGAATTAGTAGTAAAATAGTAGTGGTAATAAATATAAATACCCCCAACTTTGATTTTTCAAATTTTAAGGGTTTTTTTGAGAATAGGAATCACGAGGTAATTAGTTAGCTACCCCTGTAATTCTCCCATTAGGCTCTCTCAACCTGTGTCTAATCATAATCTGCTAATATCCCCTCCTCATTATTTACTTCTATTTACTATTTAACCCATCTTTACATTTAGTAACCTCGAACCTTAGTCATTATTTTTATAAATATTTTATAATTCTCAATCTCAATATAAATTAAATATAATTGGGGAATAGTATACATAGTATAGTAAGATAAAATAAATTTTAATTAATTTATTATATAAAATTTACCTTAAAGATTCCTACTAAAAATATTGTATAATATGAGTAGTAGAATACTTATACCTGCTGTGAAAAGCAAAATAAAATGTCAAAAAGTAAAATTTTTGTCAAAAAAGGATTACAACGCTTTTTCTCAGGAAGGTGCAAATCCTGGGAACTTGGATGAAAGTTTGTAAAAAAATTGAAATCCTTTTACAATATATCAGTAGGTAGGTATAAGTATCAGTAGTCGTATTTGTTTGCGGACAGGAAGACATTTTAAGCATTATTATATTACAAGTACAAGTGATAATCTGCAGATGCATATAAATTACACTGCTACTTGTACTACCGACTACCTACTTACTATACACTATGTTAGTACTATTATAAAGTAGTATAAACTACAACTTGTTTCTTCTCAATAAAGCTGGATATTCTAATAAATTGTGTCTTTTCTTGTGTGGATTAACTCGGTTTCAGTCGGCAAAAATGGACAAACCTCATATATTGTAGCAGTATATAGAAGTACCTATATATTACAGATGAAAGGTCCCGAAATAAAATAAAAATCTTCTCGACTTGAGATTTGCATTGTACCTTGTACAATGTACTCCCTTTGTTTCCTTTCTCTACCCCTAATTCTTAATTTTTCTCAAAAGACCGACGACTTGGACTCTTGTAAATTGTGACTACTACTTACTACCTACTCTGTATATAGGAGTACCAGCAGTATGTATGTACCTATATGTATATATCTACAAATGTACACACTGACGATTAGATACTACGTGTATGTAAATACCGACTGAAAAAACCTCAAAAAATTTAATTCTACCAGTACCATTAGTATACTTACTACAAGATGTTTCGTTCGTCTCTTCTTTATCCCCCCTTTTAATTTTAATACTCTTTTTGCTTTTTGCTGATGCCGATACAGGCTTATAGCTTATGATTTTTTTCTCTCTGGTTTTTTGTCCCATAAATCCTTTGCATTTACACCATAAGTAATAGTACCCTCATATGTACAAATGCATATTATGTACCTATATAGGTACTACATATATGTATGAGGGAATCATGAATAAAAAAAGAATAAAACTACTTGCTACGCCGCTTTGAGACTTTGAAACAACCTGTGTGCTCATACAATTACGGTGAGAGTTTAGCTACCTATTGATAATCTAATTGAATGGAAGACCATAATCAATCTGACTCGATAGAGATAAAGGTGAATAATTTTGTACTTTGGTAGGATATCTAATATCTACCTTACTTAAATACAATATTTGTGTGATGGGTAGCTTATTTCAATTAAGCACAATTGAATTTTGTAAATTGTCTGTATGCAAATACATATCATATTTTATGTCAGTGTATTTCAATTGAAAGTTGAAAGTTCTTTCTGGTACTTTAATTTTTCTCACAATCATCAAAAAGACTCGTTGGGTCATTTTTTATCTACAGGTATGAAATAAACTGAATTTTATTGCTTTTAACATGTTGCAAACAAAAAGCTCACATCAGATTTCTCTCTCTCTCCTTAGTTCTTCTAGAGTCTAGAAAATATAGTTAGGTAAATTAACACAAACTTCAATTAATTATCTCGAGTAGAATGTTTTATACAATCGATTTGCATGAATTATTTTATACTACATTAAAGGTTATTATTATTATTCAAGTCTTTCATAAATGTCAATCAATTTAAAAAATTCGTGTCTATTTAATAGATTTATGCTTAGTAAAAGATTTTTCAAAATAATTTCCCACATAAAATATAAATATAAATAGATTTTACAATTTTCCAAAATGAAAAAAAATTTCCTTTAATGTTATTTGTTATCACCTAAAGCGTCAATTTATCTACACTTAATTGTTATGTAATTAATTTTTAGCTCTGAAAACTCCAATTAAAGCCTCTAATTTCCTTGAATTAGATCGTAAATTTGAGACTAAATGGTATTTTCAGAGCCAATTATGAAAAGTTAAATGTCAGCTCTGTATTATGTAACATGGAAAATGTCAGTGAACATATAAAATAGAAGGTATTAAAATGGTTTTTTTTTGCAAAATTTTCTCCCATGGTAAAGGTGGTGTGTTTAAAAAAAGTACTTGTTCGGAGAAACACCCTCAACCGTGAGAATCTCTTATTATGGGTACTTTGAAACGGTCGCTTTAAAATAACATTTAATCCCATCATTTCTTTTTCTTCTATGTCCTCGTAAAGAACACGAAACTTACTCAATCTCATGTATTTATGTAAAAATGTACATAAAGAGTACTTACCTTTAGATACTACTGATACTTGTACAACAACTACAGTACTACAATTTGAGTGGGCAGATAATCATAAGCGGATTTTATTTTCTTTTTCTTACATAAGAAAAGCTATTCTCACTTCCGTTCTTATATCAGTAATTCTGGCACCAAACACCTCAAGTCCCACGTACTTGTACATACCTACTACTATTGCTGCTACCAAAGTATGTACCGTACTTGCTGGTACTACTCGTACTTCTATTTGAAAAAAAAGCTTCAATAAATGAGGATTAATGCCAAAAATTGTCATAAAAAGGAGCTCACAAAACGTAAAACTATAAGCACATAAATTGTTGGACTTTTATTGCAAAATCAGTGAAAGCACAAAATATAAAATATAGATCTAATTTTTAAATTTACCCTTTTGTTTTCCTAAACATCAAGCTAAAGTTAAAGGTGAGCTTGTTTTTTGATTTAACCTTTGATTTAAAAAAACTGATTTTTTACTGATTATGATTTCCTTCGAGTTGTAATTAGCTATTAGCTTGATAAGTGTACATACTAATACATAGTATGAAAGAACAAATACCCTATGCAATGTAAGGAATTTCGGTGTCAGTCGGGCAGTGTGGGTTTTATATGGCGGGTAAAGGAAGCAGGAAATTGTACTAATACCTAATGAATAATACTGATATTATAATACTACTCGTAATAGTAAGTGGGACCTTCACAAGACAAAGAAAAATATGTAGGTAGTAGGTACCTTATAAATAAGTAGAGAAAGAAATCTGAAAAAGATTTACAAAGTGAGCCAGAGATATCAATTGAAGACTTCCGGTGGGCCCATCTTGCTATATATCAGTACCTACAACTTCTACTCTGATATTTCCCTTCCAATTATGAGTAGACCTGTATGCACATAAATCTATGCATTTACATCCTTAGTATCATGTGATATCTTAAGTCTTCAGTCTTAAGGGTCCCTACAAAGTCCTGAATGTGTGTACTTGAGTCTGATGGCAATATCTGAGACTTCCTCTCTCGATTTTGGTTTTTACCATTAGTTGTCTGAAAAATGAGAGAAAACCAGGGCATCTGGGCCAATACATAATATCTGTAGGACAGTACCTTGTACATATTGTAGCATAGTAGGTAAGAATTAAGTATGTACATCGTACAGATACATGTGCTACCACAGATCTGGATCCTGAGTCCTGAACAGTTGTTTCTTTTTCTCAATATTCTAGCTTCTTACGACTCTCTTACATCAACTTCTCCAGGCTCTGATTGATCGTATGAGTAAAGGAAGTTAAAATACAATACACATGTTATGTTACGTTACACAGTACCTACTATAAGTTATAGTTATATAGGTTGTAGGTAGATAGGTTGCTTTATAAATAATATCAGATTGGATAATGAGTGTAAATACTCAAAGTACCTACTTGTTTTACAGGGAAACAGATTGCTAATATTGTAAGTCTCCTTCATACATTCGATGCAGTGTAGGGTCTGATTCTGATTTAGATTGTAATGCAAGTTAGCTCACCTTTCCCTTCGTTGACTAGGTCAGAAGTAGAATGAAGTGGTCGTAATACTACATATTGTATTTAGTAGTCTTAGAATTAGTAGCCTTAAGGGATACCCTTAATCTACATTATCATTATTATTATTTATAAAACCCTGTGAGACCGGAAGGAGCATCTACGTTTTACCTTGAGGTTCAGGAGAAGCAAGGGTACAAAAACATATAAATCGAGAACAACCGGGCACAAGTTTTCTTTTCTTATTACTCAACTTTTGTTTTCTTGAAGTACCTTCCTAGTAGTAGTAGTAGGTACATAATTACATACATACATTATTAAAATGCATAGTATACTTATAGGGTTGTTGTAAGTTGTAAGTTGTAAGTCCATGAGAAACTTGAGAATAAAAAAGTAGTTAAAAAATATTACTAGGTACATATGCATATACTTTGTAGGTACTCAAGTATTAACAAGTATAAAGCCCGCTCAAATCTAACCCGTTTCCTGGTCTGATGAAAATTAAAGAAAGAAAGAAGGTACATAGTAGCAAGGAAGGGCAAGAAAGGTGGCTGATTTTGATGATAAGTTTTTGATCTTTTTTACCTATGTTATAAGGTAGATGCATTTTACAAAAAAAATGAACCTTAAGGAACCTTAAGGAAGAACTAAGAAGGATGATAAGGTGTAAGTGTTGAAGTTGATCCCCTTTCCCAATTCCCAATCCGAACAAACACAATCTGCTACTGTACTGCCATAAAGTGTGCCTGTTCCATCGAAGGGACTATAAAGTACCATAAGCATAGTAAGTTCTGGGACCCTTGAACAGGAAAAATTATTTTTCTTCAATGGTCAAAAAATCCAGCTGGCTCAGCATCAGTCGTGTCTCAAAATAGACAGGTGGTTGCTGATGTTTCATGATTCTTTTTTTCTTCCTTTTTGGCCTGACGACCTTTTTACCCAAATATAAGAACATTAAGTAACTACTACTAGTACATACACACGGTATTACCTAGTATAATCTAGGATCATTTGGAAATCAAAGAAAAGTAAACAAAGAATAGGTTATTAGTACTGTACGACACACGAAGACATCACCGATTCCCCGAGATTACCTGCAGAATCCCGCCAACCTTACCTAACTGACTGACTGACTGAATACTAATTTTTGAAACTTACCCATTATATTTACCCATGGCATTATCATTGAACCATTGTCTTGAATTTTATCAAATTCTGGATGATTTGCATTTTCTTTTTGGGAAAAAGTCAAGTTTAGGAAAAAGTTGAACGAAGAACAATACATGGATTTTGTGATTTATCTGGAAATTAGATTAACAAAATAAGATCTAAATTAATCCCATGATGCCCTAATACATGGTAAGAAAGAGGAAATTGGCCAAAAGAAAAACTCAATGATCTGGTTATGTGATCTATGCTTTTATTTGCTTTTCTTTCTACCTCATCTACAGATAGAGATCATATACTGGATATATTATATGTTTCTATTTTGAATCTGCTCATCGGAGAAAATGTCAACTTTATCTGCAATTAATCCAGGACCGATGGGAGATGATCCACCTCGCCTACTCATTTTACAATACTTATTTCTCACCAGATCAAACTTTAAATCTCTTTTTTGTATTTATTCAACACCTTAATACATATTACAGATACTATACTAAGTAAGTACCAGTATTCACAATCCACAAAAACCGTGTACAACCAAGTTATACAAAGAATATCTATTACTTATCAGTGTATTATATTTTAGATACTACATATATGCCTAATACTTAAATATGGTATGTAGGTATAAATTTAGTGTAGATGGAATTATTTATTATAATCTTGTGGATTATTTACAAAGTAACCAGCCTTCGACCGACGTCATGTCAACTTTTTAAATAGCTCTCTGTACAAATAGACATAATCGATCTACCTAAATATCAAACTATAGTCAGTAAATATATTTCTCTTGTAATATCGTCATTTATCGCTAATTGGGTTCAAAGATGACGAAACATTTTAAAGTTTAACTTACAAAGAAAAGTACCCTACAATATAATTTTTCTATGTGGTATTTGCATTTTGCTAACTCTAAAACTTGGATTACAATTTTTGACAATTTTTTCGCAAAAAATCTCAAAACTAGTTCATTTGGTATAACAGCATTATGTAATACAAATCTACATTTTTCAAATTTGGTAAATTCAAGTTTTAGAGTAGACACTGAACACCAAGTTACAATAATTTTTAAATAGGGTATCTAGTACATAAACACTAATTTAAAGTATCCTAATGCCTAATATGTATAGTACTAGTACTACTCTGTATATGTACGCAAATAGGTATAATAAGAAAATGAAAATTAGAGCAGTAGTAGTACCCTACTGATAGTCTGTAGTAAAGTAATGCATAATGTTAATAGTGTATTACATAATGTCTCATACCTATTTGATATAAAATACTATAGGTAGGTCTAGGAAATAGTAGATACGTAGTAATAAGAACTTAATTTGGACTTATGCAGTGCATTAGGTAGGATACTAGAATATACATACTGTACTGGTGCCTGTACTTTACACAAGTTTTGCTCAGAATTCAATGTAAAGTTGTTGATAAATTAATAAAGTTTAATCTTTCTCTAATCTACAAGTTTATTTAACTGCCTACATATTATCACTACCTATAAGTAAGTATTCGGTAAACCGTAATTGTAATCTAATCTCAAATATATGATACAAATATGCAGCTAGTCGAGTCTATATGTACGCTTCTACAAAATATGCTTAAATTAGGTTTAGGTTTAGGTACTACATTTGATAGAGATAGTCGAAGTATCCAATACAATACATTAATTATATACTACCTATTCATATTCTTAGCATAGAAATATAATATGTAAATACTTACGATTATCAGTAGATTATTTGACAAGCTATTGAGATCAAAAATACTTATTTACAAATAATTATTACTTTGTTCTACTTTATTTAATAGATCTTTAATACTAACTGGTAAACTACTAGTTTTATTATAATGTAATATAAAAGTATTATACTATACTATGTATATAATGTAATTTAATAACTACTATCTGTACTTTCAATATAAAATATCTTTTGATCTTATTTTAAGGGTTACCCCGACCCAACATAATAAAAGTAACTATTTACCCACTAACTCCCACTTTCATTCATTAATTCAGCTTATTGTTAGATTTAAATCGTAATATTACGTACTTAGGTAGGTAGGTAGGTACTATCTCTATAAGTACTAAATTATCAATGGTGTTACTATTTACTTATACATTCTACAATACAGATATAAGAGAAAAGGTTTAAAATTAAATTAATAAAGTTTGTAACCCAAAAACTTATTCTTATTAGATTAGGTAATGTCTATAACTACCTACTCTTAAAAATTAAGTAGGTAAATAAGTAGATACTGCTTACGTCAAATATCTATTTATGTACGTCAAAAATATTTTGAAGAATTTTGAATTTTAGATCAAAAGTATCTTAGGTAGGAATTTAAAATTAATTCAAAAATTGATGATAATCTCACTGCACTCGTCGCCGTGATGGTCTGATCCTTCTATGAGCTGGACAATATTCTAATCAAGAGGAAATTATAGATTATTAATATAGGTGTTCTAAAATATCTTTAAAATCTTAAATTTTCAGGAAAAAAGGGGCTAAATTAGACCCACTATTAAAAGTTTAAAAGTACCTGCATATTCTTCCCAAGTGCAGCCTTGAGGAGAACAGCATTCATCAGTTATTGACTTGTTCTCCCTTTTACGCCTAAAATTTAAAAAAATTCTAAATAAGATACTTTGAACTTTGGTAATATATAGGTATGTACTAATAAGTAGTTATACCTAATACCTAATATTTAACTGATCTTTTCCCTGTCCTTTTTAAGAATTAAAAGATACGAAGTAGTTATTGGTACAAATACATTAGGTATCCCATTTAAGTATCATCATAATTATATTCGTGCTCAACGAGTGATTGAAAGAAATATGAGAAATATGGGAAATGGTCTTTTCTGGGATTTTTTGACAAGGAAAGGGACGAATCAAAAAATAATCAAAAAATCTCGAGTCTCAGGACATGTGAGGGCATATGGGAATTGCTTAAGTACACAGAATATTATAGAGACCCTCTGAAAACTCAAAGCCAGCAATGAATATTTAACAATATTTAATATCTCTTATAGTAGCAGTAGGGTACCAGTAGACGGTATCAGTTATGAGTATACATAAGGTATTTGGAATTTTTGTCATAAAGGTTTTGAAAAGCTATTTCTGACCTGACATAGCCACTCCAAGGCTTAATGATGCTGTTGGCGTCTGACATCCGGATGAAAAATTCCGGGAGCAACTCAAGTGGCATCTCCTCACCAACATCTCTAGACCCTTGACGCTTCTCCAGCCTGTAAATGTCTTTCTGACAGGCCCATTCCATGTGATTCAGAAGCTGGTCTCGACAACGAACGTGCTTTTCTGCAAATCAAATAGAAATCTCATCATAAATTCTGATTTTTATGCTACCAGTTACCAGTCTATTTTATTTTCAAACGATTTACAAATTTCTAGTTCCCATTTCTTTCTTTTGGGGAATATGGAATGTATCCTAAAGAAATAAGGAATGTCTTCTAAAAACTTAAACCTAAAAAATTGACAAATCTTTTCCTCTGGCCGTTAGATGCGGATCTAAATACCCCCGAATGACCCACGCGTTTCCTAGAACCTCATCAAGGTGTTATGATTGCAATAAGTTAGGTTAGTTAACGGAGTAGATTTGTGGCGAAAAGGTGAAATTTTTAGGTATAAGTTTTTAGGAGACATTCCTATTTCTTTAGGAGTGTTTACCTATCATCCCTTTCTTTTTAAGAACATATAAAAAGCATTATCCTAAATTTTTCAATTTTCCTTTGCAAATTATAAAGACTAATGAATGCTTAAGTAAGAAAATATTTGGCTAAATGAATTTATCATTTATTATACGCAAATGGTATCTGCGTAATTGTAGGAGCGTTATATCGTACATATTTTAACTCATAGGCATAGGTGGTTAGTTTTTAAAAAACGAATTACCAAGACCAACCGATTAAGAAATTATTGATGTTTTAAGATAAGATTAAAGAGGTGTATTGCCTTATTCTTAAATTTTAAATCAATCACAATCTTACCTGAATGCCAAGCTGATTTCCAATCATTTTCATTTCTACAATAAAAAAAATAATAGTAAGTATAATACTCGTATGTACATCTATATTTATGTTACATCTTAAATGTAATTAGTATTATGTAATAGATTGGTGCCTAATTTAAAATGTATCTACATGCCCTATGTATTACTGCAGCTGTAGCCTATATTGTTAAGATTAAGGACTTGAATAGGACTAAAAATATGATTACGACATTATCACTAATCAGTACAGATAGATTCATTTGCAAAAAAGCAGCGCCTAGAGCTTGAAGTTTAGATAATTTATTGAATTCTAACAAAAAAACCAGGTATTGATTACGTTATCCGTACATAAGTAATACCTAGGTATTATATAACAAAGTAATGCTAAGATGTCACATAGCAGATTCATGCCAATAAAATCTTTATTTTGACTAAATTTTTTTTCTAACAACTCAAACTCCAAGGACTAGAGAATAAAATTATAAATAATAGTTGGAATAAAAATAAGCTCGTGGTGGCTTTTAATGGTGAGAATCTACAGGTATTTTTATGTATAAATCGAGACAATTTATGTTTATTCCTTTTATGGGCAAGATCTTTTATCGGTACCTATACATAGTAAATATACACCTGCATTGCATTTACATTCATTTAAATCCGTCGGCAAAAGCAATTAATTAGGTAATTTTATGAGCACATTTGATGTGCATGTATAATTAGAACCAAACCTGTACTAAAATTTAAATACATGTTAATATAAGGACCTTTATGTAAGTATTTACCTGTGCAGATATAAAATACTTGATAGTTAATATTTTAATGGTTTAAGTTTAAATGTGTCTACTGGTATGGTATGGTAGTTGCATTCAAAGATAAATGAATATAAATAAAGCAAAATAGAATGCACATCCATAAATGCATACCAACTTACTAAAGGTACGAATACTTTAGTAAAAAGTAAAAAAAAAAAAAACACTGCATATATCCAGGTATCATTTCCATTCATTTGCCTTTTTGAAACCAAGCCTAACAAAGTCCATTGTCGTATTTTAAACTTTCAAGGACAAAAAATCAACCGTAGAAGACGATTAACTTTTTTAAAGAAAAAAAGTCCCTGGTATAATATACCTATTAATATTTTTAAAGAGACACCCTATAGATAGATAGCTAGGTACTACATAGTACTTATAATTTTTTAAAAACCTGTCATTATGTAAGCTAATCATATTTGGTTGGGTAAACATTTTTAAGTCTACAAAATATCTAAAATCAACATTATAAAAGAGATTTTTTGAAAGACTTTGAAATATCCAGAAGAATTTTTTGGGTTTGAAGTTTGAAGTACTTGGTCAAAAAAACTCACATATTTTTACAAGGTTTTTAAAAGCACATGGTTTTTTATGAGAATATGATTATTATCAGTTTCAGTCAAAAAATCAGAAATATCAATAAAAATTATAAATAAAACAATCGGTGATTTTGAATTTCGAGTGATTTTACGTATGCATGAACAAAAAATGGGGTCCTATAAAAGAGTGTGCAGTTGGCGCGTGTTTGACCGCAAAAAAAAATCCACACCTTGCTTGTCAATTGAAATTCTTGTCAGATTCCTGTACATACTAGTAGGTATAAAGTACAAGAGTAAAGGTAAATGAAGATTTTTTTAAGTATTTTTCATTCAAATGTCTTGAGAATTCAAAAGTGTACTGATAGTCAGGTATTAGGCATTACGTTTATGAGGCTTGGAAGCAAGTGAGATTTCTAAAGACAGAAGTTAAAATTCACAGACAGAACTGCTGGAGATCTGAGTTATTCATTTTTGAAACAAAAAAACTTTCTTAAGTTCTTAAGTTGTATGTTAAATTTTATGTATTTTATGTACTAGATTCTGGCACATAGACCTAGATGCATAATACTTATCAAGTAAATGATAAAATAAAGAAGTAGATCTTTCTCATGATGATGATTATGAGGGTGATCTCTGATCTCTGTCTGGATATTTTCTTCTGATCATTTTTTTCAGCAGGTGAAGATGAATATGGAGCCAGGTCCATTATAAAGCAACTTTATTACTGTCTTATAAATATTCTCTAATACAGATAGTATATCAACATGTACCCTACTAATATGTTAGTTATGCAGTTTTGAAGATCATATTATACATAACTTTTTACATTTTTGATCGGAGCGTGACAAAAAGCTTTACATAGACAAAAGGACCTAAAGATATTTTTATTTAACCTACAAATCAAATGAGCTACAGATAAGAGGACAACGACATTTTGACCTAAAAGGAGAATTTTTTCCAAACTTTATTATTTCCTTTTTAAACAATCTGTATACGAGCATACTTTATTAGTATTTTATTATTTTTCAAATTTCTTCAAAGTAAAATAAAGTATTAATCAACCTACAATTGCAAATTACAAATGTAATTTGCCTGTAGATATTTTGTCGCGGTAAGAACTTCTATATTTGCACAGTGCCTCAATACTACAGTATATTAGCGAAATTTTAAGAGGTTTTAAATTATATTATAGGTATAATTTACATATTAGGTATTATAACAAAGTAAACCCTTTATAGATACAAGTTAAAAATAATTATATAAGTTTGAATATTTATTGATCGCTTAAAGGCTATCATTGAAACTGAAAGGAATTCTAGATTTAGTAAAACAAAATTCTGAAAAAGTCTTGAGGGGATGATGGAAATGTTCGTTTGATGATGGGAGTAACCTTCTAATTAAAGGTAAGTATAATATACGAGTATTATGGTCTTTTAAAACCGAGAGATCATTTTACGGCTCCGATTGCCCTCAAAAGATCTAGTTAGTGCTTAAACACTAGGAATTTTTTAAAATAATCACGAATATGCTTTAGTGGCTAAATAAGCAGTTATTATCAACATGAGTTCAAAAACTATATAATTAGATAAGTACCTACCGTTATTATCTTATTAACATCTTACTTCGTTAAATTTTTAATTTAAGTTGTTATATTACCTTAATTTAAATATTTTCTGCAGTTCTTTCTCCCGAACTCCAAAGTGATTTTGAGAAGAAGGACAAGGACCGAGGATGAGGACCATTAATATTGCGAAAAATATGGGACATCTTAGAAAAACTTCCTTTCTATACATCCCAACCTATAAAAAAATTTAAAATTAGACGATTTTTATCAATTTTGTATGCTTAAAAGGTCTTTTATATACGTAGCTATAATGCTACAGTATAGTATATAGGTATGATATTAAAAATGTTTTCTCGAAATTTTAAATTCAACAGGTAAGTAGAACTTATATGGAATAGTGCTAGAATTTTTAAAAACAAAAAGCCCTTATATATTTGTTAATTATAACACTAACCCGTGAAAAATTAGCCTATTTTAGAAACAAAATTCTTTTCTAGATAGCTCTTTATACATATCTGTAGGTAGGTACATAATACATAGAGTACATACATAATATTACGATTAATAGATAAAAGAGTTGAAAAAATTGTGTAAAAAACCAACGGTTTTTTGAAATTAAGTTATTAAACTGAAGTTTAAAAGGACATATAAATTGCTGGCTGCATTCTTCGATACTTTTTGTACTACTTATAGATATATGTATTTATAAGTAATTCTATTCTATATGCATTGTTTCAACTCGGACTTATGATATAAGTATAGTAATAAAGGGAAATAAAAATAATATGTAGGTACTATTTGAAATGTATAACTTTTCGGTAATTGTTGCGTGGGAAAATTAATTACAAGTCGGGGCTGAGTCGAGTTAAAAGCAGGACGGTAATAATCAAGTCAAAGAGATCTTAGATGCTCCATCATCACGATTCTCGACCAAGATTCCTATTTTACACATACATATATAATTATATGCACTATTATTATTTATACCTAGCTTACATATGAGTATTTGAGATTTATAAATTATACTATATATGTGAAATTTGAATTTTTGAATCTACAGAGTAGCTTCAAATCTCTATCATAAAAATTAAATTAAAAGATTTTTAATACTACTCATACTACTACTTGTATAACGCAGTTTTTGCTAGATAAAAGTGTAAAAAAATTGAAATTTGTCTTAGTTTGTCTCTCTATGATAAGCCGACAGGCCTAAAGCCGACTAAAATTCTGGATAAAATATATACTGGATGCTGGATAAGGAAATGAGTTGGCTTCTTTTGAAAAAACTGATAAAAAAATGTCCTTAATTTCTACACTTTACTATGACTGACATTAATAGCCTGCTACTATAGTATAATGACTCGAGTAATTATCGAAGAATGAAACGCACCAGCGGTGATTTTATTTTGATTTTGCTTTTAAACTAAAGACTTGCTTGAATTTTGAAGAAAATTCCTGACAAAATATTCCGATTTTCTGAATTAATTTACTTGAAAATAGGTAATTTGCTTCTAATCACAATTGATAACACAACTTTTTAAATTGATACTAATATAAAGAGAATTATGACTTTAGGTATGTAGAAAACGTTCAGATTCGAGATTAGTATTGATAGTTGGTTCGAATGGAGAAGGTGGGTGACAACTGTCGAGAACTATTCAGGTGCTAAAATTAAAAAGTGAGATTCTCAGATTTCTCGGAGGATGCGGGTAAGAAAGATAATAAAATAAAATAGCACCTAAGAATAAATAGCCTATAGTTCCAGTATACTGTATAGTGTATTGTAATATGAAGGTACAAACAATTGTGTAGTATAAAGACCAGGTAAAATGCTCGTTTATTGTTAAAGTTGATATATCTGTAAATAACTACATTACTTATGTGCAGGTAGGGTATATAAGTACCTACATTATGTAATGGATATGAACATATTGAGTAGGTGGAAAATACCTGACAAATCAGGTTAAAACTGCAACAACAACATGCGCTAAAATTGCTTTTTATTTCATTTAGAATTGAGATAATTGAAGGATTTTAATCTCAATAATCCTCATGAAAGCCCGTAAAAATAATTTTGAAAAATTAATCTTATTTATTTATTCATGTTTCAAGTGCAGTACCTATATGTAATATGTGTTAAGGTACTACTAGCAATTTTTTAATTAAGTTAGAATCTCCAAATCCTCGTTTAAAAATCCAAAATGACCGTTTAGTCACAGGCTAAAAGATACATGAGCATGAGTTACCCTGACCCTACAAACTAGGTATCTTTTATTCAAATTCAGAATCTAGTCGTAAGTACCAACTATAGTGCGTTATGATATCATTATAACACAATATAGGTACTAATTATTTTGGAATAGGAAAAAATTAATTATTCATTTCCCCTTGAATGGGCATTTTAAATATTTAAAAGAGTTTCTGGAAAAACAAAGCAAGACCTTAGTTTGTTACAATTAGATATATATATATACAATTTACAATTTACAATACAATAATGTATATAGGTACTTATGTATCAATTTTATGAAGAAATTTTAAATGGTCTCTTGAAACTCATTACTAACGTATATATAGATATTTGTACCAACTAGCCGTATCCTAGCACATTCATCACCTTGAACAAAGAAACTGCACTAATTACTGATACCAAAAGTTATTAAAAAACTATTAGTAGTAAAAGATTTATTATATTTGTGGCTACTTGCTAATGTTATAGCTGTATTGTAAGTAACATGGCTTTTCATTTTGATTCTCATCAATTCTATCTGTAGTTGTAGCCTCAATATCCCCTGACGTAGGAATTGAATGGTCTAGTCTTTAAATCTCTAATGAAACTTTTACGATATTTATGAGAATTATAGTATAGTAGTATTAGTTGATAGCATATATAAGTACAACAAAATGTAATTAGGTTTGACAATGACCTTTTTATGTTTTTACAAGTACCATGTACTAGTACTAGTACTAGTACTAATAGTATGAGTATGAGTATGAGTATGAGTATGAGTATGAGTATAAGTATGAGTGCGTACTAATGATATACCCTACTATTATACAGTTACAGCACAGCTCATAAGTACCCTACTTCTACCTATGATATAGTAGGATACTACTCCGTATAGTAAAAAAGTAGAATGAGTGTCAATTATAGTTCATTTAATGGCCTAGATTTTAATTATGTTTTAATAAGTACTTTTTTTCCCAAATGTTCATTAAGTATTATCAAGCACTAAATAAATACTAGGTATGTATCTTTTTTTAGATATTTTGTTTGGATTTAAAAATAAGGACAGTCCTATATTTTTTCAGAAAATTATATTATTTTAATCAATCGGTACCTACAGTATATTATAATCAGTAATCAATACGCGGGCATTCTTTACCCTAAATGATCTACTATCATTACTATTACCTATGATGTACATTATTCTATTCGGTGTCTGTAACAGAAGTACCAGTCTACAGTTTACTACTATTCCTAATGTAAATGCAAAACTCTTCAGAAAAATAAAAATACTTTAAGATTATTATGACCATGTCTAATATGTATTAACTATTGACATCGAGATTCGAATATGAATGAAGTTGATACCTACTAACTTATATTTTAGGGTTAGAGGCAGTGAAAGTAACTAACATTAAATAACAATTATATTTTGTACTTATGCGGACTATTGTAAATTGTAAGGTTCAGTTTGAAAATATTTCAACTCAAAAGGCCAAATAAACAAATATTCATTTAACTGTCATGTTTGTCTGTCACTCCTAATCAGGCTTATTGGAAATGTCAGGAGAAATACTGATACTCGTTTATTTAGGTAAACTGTATGCTTATACATATTATAAATTATATGTCTTAAGTGTTTTTGAATGAGCAAAAGATTGAATGAGGATTTCAACTTATTCACTTTACTCCAAATCCAAATTTTCGAGTACCTATATCTGTTGTATCAATAACTGCAAAGAATTGTAAGTTTTATTTTGTATCTAAATGAATGGATTGGATTTTGGTAAAATTGAGAATGAGATTTTTAATAAGTTACTAACCTCCTCTGCTCTGCCTCTCTACCTTTTGCTTGCTTTATACACTTATACAGTGTAAGTTGTTACACTACTCCTACCTAGCTATATAAGTATTTTTTTTTGACTAAATACATTTAGGCTGAGGCTTTAGGTATCTTATTCCTAGTCTATACCTACTGTACGAGTATATCGGAAACGAAAATACATTTGTCTAAATTATATTATACCCATGCATATCCTTTATCCTACTCTCTCATAAGGATTATGATTATGATAACTTTCTTATGCACAAAATGGTGTATTTGATAACCAATATTTTCAGAAAAATTACTTTTTGTTTTAGAAAAAATTCTACTTTACTTATTGCGTATTAGAATTAATTAATTTTTTCCCTAAATGACCTTAAAATTTAGTTTGTTCAATTAGTAATAAATAAATAAACTTTATTTGACAAAGTATCACACATACCCTATTTTTTTTTTTTAGAAAATGTTGATTTTTTAATTACTATTATGTAGAGTTAAAAGTTAAAACTACATTCCCAAAAATATAGTATTAATCTATTCAAGGCAAAAATTAGCTGATCTGCTGCTGAATGATCTGATGAGATCAACAGTACCTTACAATATCAATACAATTAATTTCAATTAGCAAGATCAAGATAACTGTCATAAAAAAACTGAAGCAAATTTAAAGGTTAGGTCGAATAAGGTCGAATGGGTTGTTCGAGCCAGCTATCATAGAGGTATACTCGTATAATATAATATGGCGCAAGTTATTATAAGTTATGTATATGTATAACTTAACAATAATAATAATAATATTAACAATAACGTAAGCATAACCTCCTTTAAAGAGGTTATGTTTAGCTGGCCTGATCAACCTTGCTTTGATCGGTCAAATCAGTTCAAATTTTTTAAAAAGTGTATTTTATTATAATATTTTAAACTTTTCAAGATTGATGGAAGCTTTGGACTCCGGACTCCGAAGTTCGGAGTAGGTAGGTGGGGATGAGCGTAAGTTATGGACAGTATGGACATAGTGGACTAGATCACAACCACAACAATTAAAACGCCTCAATTTGAGATCTACACTATACTACTATAATGTGTGTACTTATAAAAAATGTGGTTCCCTTAACTATGTTGACCCTGACAACTGATTTTTACTTCTAGATGACAAGGTTAGGAGATAGGACTAGGACTAGTGACTAGAATAGACAAAAAATGACCAAATAAATACTCCGAACAAAATACTTTTTACATTTTGTAGGGGTAATAAACGATAGCACAGCTGAACTATTTTGGCTCGTAATACAAAATTCACAACGCAGAATAATACACACAGTACTCATCGTCAGTACTACTTACACATAATAATATGTACTACTAGCTATATGTAGTAGATAGTAGTACTGAACTACTACATAATATATATAATATAGTAAAATGTAAATATTGTGAAACAAAAACAAAGGTTTAATAAATTTTAAATTATAGTAATAAAATTAAAATTAGTTTGACACTCTGACCTTTGACCCTCACACACTACACTAGTACATTGTCCATTGGCTCCCCCATCAAAATGTTCAGTTAAAGAGGCCAAAAATACTCTACATTTTCATTTATCATTTTCCTTTTTATTGTAATATTTGTAATTTGTAATTGTAATCCTTTTTATTTATAGTTAAGGCAATATTTACCATTAGTGGTGTAATCGCAATCGAATTTAATTGCTCATCTACAATTACAAAAAGTTGTCACCATTTCGTATTTTTAAGCCAATAATCTTAATTGATATTACAATAAATAATCTGGTCAAATATGCCTTTTTAGAATCAGCTGATGTACTACAAGTCGTAGAAGGTAAGATATTTTTGATAATTTTTAAAAAGTATGGTTTATTCATTCAATTTAGCTCTGAAAAACTAGATTTTGATCTCTATTTTACAAGAATAAGCATGTAATATGTATTAAATTGAGGCCAAAATCGGGTTTTTAAATTGAAATTAATGAAATATAGGTACTTATAATAAAGAGATTTTTTACATTTTTTGGAACAAAGAAATATTGATGAATATTGATTTTGAAGGTAATTATTAATTAAGAACTAATAGATTTTTTTTTTTTACATTTTAGAAAAACTTAAAGGGAAAATTCTCAGTTTTGAGTAATACCAGACTGGCAAAAATTGTTGATGAAAATGACCTCATCGTCTTATGCAAAACAAATTACTAACATTCGATTCAATCAGGACAAAAGTAATTGTTTTAAGTTTTATTGTTGTTAATACCTGTTATGATTATGAGACAATTTTTATTTTTATTTTTATTCAAATATTAGGTTGTTTTATGTGCTGCCTGGAAAATGGGTTAAAAATTTATCATGTCAATCCTCTTGTCGAAAAAGTGCATTATGGTTAGTATAAATATTATGTATTGCATTTGTAGTCATTAGTCATTTTAAAAAAGTAGGTATGTATCTAAATTTTTATTGACATTTGCTTTAATGTATTTTAGATGAAGCAATGGTTGGTGGTGTTGGATTTTGTGAAATGGTGTATAGGTGCAATCTGTTCGCGATAGTCAGCGGAGGAAATCGGCCAAAATACGCAGAAAATTCTATTCTTGTGTACGATGACACAAAGAAAAAAGCTGTACTCGAATTTACTTTTAATCAAAAAGGTCAATATCTTAATTTATCAAAAGAAATTGTTGACCTTTACCTGATAAATAAGTTATTTATAAGTATGATTTATTTTGAATTAATAGTTCTTTCTGTTCGATGCCGAAAAGATCGACTTGTGGCTGTGCTCAAAAATCGAATTCATATATTTTCTTTTCCTAATAATCCTCAAAAGCTTTTTACAATGGAAACACGTTTAAATCCACTCGGGCTTTGCGAACTAAGCAGCAATAGTAATAGTATATTAGTCTTTCCTGGTTCAAAAATTGGATCATTACAACTTGTGGTAATACAAATATAAATATATTTAATTATGTCGCTTTATTACTTATTTTTAACATTTTGTTAAAAGAATTTAGCAACAACTGAAGCTTCTGTGTCAAGCAGTCCAGGGACTATAAATGCTCATCAAGGAGAGATTGCATGTATATCAATAAATCAAACTGGGTCCTTAATTGCTACTGCTTCTGAAAAGGGTACACTCATTCGAGTGTGGGACGCAAATAAGAAAACTATCCAACATGAGTTAAGACGTGGATCAGATGCTGCAACTGTTTACTGCATTAATTTTAGCTTGGATTCGGACTTTCTATGTTGCTCTTCTGACAAAGGAACTATACATATATTTGCTATTAAGGATTCACATTTGAATCGTCGATCCACGTATGTTATAAAATATAAAATCAATTACTTGAACTTGAAAGCATTAAATGAGGTATTTTTACTTTATTAGATTTTCTAAAATGGGATTTCTTGGTCATTATGTTGAGTCTCAATGGGCTCTAGCAAATTTTACAGTTCCGATGGGTAGATATATTTATATGATTATTAATTATATAAAAACTATTTAAATTAACAAGTTCTAATTGCCATATTTAATACATATAGAATGTGCCTGTATATGTGCTTTTGCATCTCATAGCTCAGTTGTTGGTATGAATATAAAACACATTTATTCGATAGTCTCACTAGTGTAAACTAAAATAATTTATTTCATAATTCCAGCAATTTGCATGGATGGAACCTTTCACAAATATGTCTTCAACTCAGATGGCAATTGTAGTCGTCTATCATTTGATGTCTTTCTTGAGGTTTGTGGTGATGATGAATTTTGAAATTTATTGCCCATAGATTATTCATTTATTACGATTACAATATATAATAATACTACATTACATTACTGTTACGAATAATAATAATTTAAAGTAAAATAGTAGGGTAGGTACTAATTAAAATTTTTGTGTAATATTAATAAGGAGTAAACTTTGGAGACAAGAATATTTTAAATTAGGTAATCAATATTGAAATAGGGTGATTTTTTATGGATTTATACTGTATATATCATCAATATCCTCTAAATTCTAATCTGATCCAATAATTAAATTATAATTCTATCACTTGCATTTGGTTATCGGATTTAATACTTTATAGTTTTTATTTTCAAAGAGGAGTAATTTTACTAGAGGAAAAGTTTATAAATTATTTTTTACTTTTTTAAATTACCTTTTACAAGAAATACCTATTAAATAGATTTGGATAGGTAATTTGCTTGTTTATAATTTCATATTACTTACCTTTTTTAAATTATGAAATTTTATTTTATAATTTGTAAGCATTTTTGCTTTTAGTCAAGATATTTTATACATTTCAGCTCTAGTACCAATGAGTTATTTGTATAAGATTTACCTACTATGAATACATATATTATGTAATATGATAAGTAAAGTAGGTACCCTATATTAAAATTAGAATAGAACTCATTCGGGATTTCGAAATATCTTTTAGATATTTTAAATTTTTTTACTATTATTATGCCTTCCTTTCCTTATCTTTATCATAAAAAATTTTGAATATACAAAAGTGATTAAAATCATTAGTTAATCATTAGGTAATCATAGAGCTTGACCCTTTTAATGAAATTTTCTATTTCTTAAAAAATGCGATTAAAAGAAAAATTACTTGGATAAGGAGCAGTTAGTTTAGATTTAGATTAAGGTTTTAGACATAGGATTAGGATAGGTCTTTATAACTTGATATTTATACGATATTTTTCGCATCGCTTTAGAATAACATTTATATTACCTACTTTAAATACCTACTTTCGTGTGTCAAGTTGTTATTTTTTGAAAAACGATAATAAAATTATGGATAAACATGAATTTTAATTTACCTATATCTATCTTGTAAATACTAAAAATAAAAATAAGTAGGGTATGAAATTTTTATAATTATAGTAGTAGACATTTTTTGTAGTTAGTAGTAGGTACTTACTACTTACTTAGGTATATTGCATTTTTATTGGCATTTAAAGATCAAGTCAAAAAGACTTTTAAGTAGAGTAGATGAGATTCTCATATTGGGTACATATTTTATAAATTATAAATATCTAGAAAAATAATAAGTGTGTGTATAATAGGTACATGAAAGATATACTGATAGTGAGTTTAATAAGTTGGTTTGTTTAACTTTCTTTCATCGTACTGTGGAACAAATATTTTTGATTCGATCCATTTTTGATAATTAGGTACATTTACATAGACTCCTGGAACACCATAATCAGCACACCCTATACCCCATGCTAGAATTTTACAAATTTTGAATTAGAAATTTGATTTGTTAGTTATATAGATTAGAAAATACAATTATAATGAATGCTATACTTATACATACCAACGAGACCCACAACATGAAATTTTCCATTATAATTGCACACCAAAGGACTTCCACCATCACCAGTACAAGCTAAAGATATATAAATAAATTTATATTGAATGAACATTTGCTTAGAAAATAATTTCATATTTACCATCTTTTCCTTCTTCTCCACCAGCACAGAGGAAAGACTTGCGGTTTAAATTGAAATAGTTCCCAAGCCTTGTTCCCCTGAGTCTTGATTCACATTCATTTCCATCGATGATGGGGACATCAACCTCTTTCAAGATATAAGAATGTTTTCCATTCCCAAAGGCATCTTTCCCAAACCCTGAGACCCAACATCTGGACCATTAATCGAAGAAATCATTAGTTTCAAATTTAAAAAGTGAGCTTGTAACTAATTTTAGTCTAGTATAGAATTTTCGTACCTTGTTCCGACAAAGTTAGCACCATGCGGTGGAAGACACACGGAATTTATATGAGGAAATGCATCAATATTTATAGGTTGTGCAAGTTTGATAATGGCAACATCATTTTGAAGATTTTGATAGTTAAATGCTGGATGAACTTCAATACTAGCAACATCAATTTCAACATTTTTATAAGGTTCTGAATCATCTGAAACATAATTAGAATAAACAGATTTAATTAGCATTTAGTTTTCAATATTTTCTCGAGATTTAGTAGGATTATATTAGAATTCTAAAATACGGTTGATAAAGACAAAAAGTATAAAATACCTTTGGCATTCCATTCTCCAAGTCTGACTTTCATGTAAAAACCGGGTCTGAAAATAAAATTGAGATTATGAAATTAAGTACTGGTATTGGTAAGGGCTTACTAAATTTACCAATATTATGAAATTGTAGTAATAGGTATTTTAAGCAATACTCTTTACCTACTAACTACTACCTATACTGTATGTACCCTACTTAACATTTGAATTAGAATAGAATACATGCAAATCCTTGAATTTGCAGTTTTGCAAAATCCTTGAATTTTCAGTTTTTGCAATGAATTATTTATGCAAATTTCTTTTTAAGATTTTTAAATTGAGCTGAAAAACCATAAAAATGCTTACTTCCAATCAGAAACTTTATGAGCTGCTGTAAGAACATGGTAGCTATCAAGAAGAGCACCGGCACCAATGTAATTATTCGATTTTCCCAAAATCACAGCTAAAAATGGATATTCGCCAAAATCAGCTTGTCCATATACTGGAATATAACCGGGAACATTAATGCTTTTTACTACTCCACAGCCTTGTTGTGTAATTGGTTGACTTTGACTTTCACAACAATAAACTTCTCCTTGTTGACAGACAACTCCTCCTGGAGGCTATTTAAAAATTTTTAAAATCATTAAAAGTTCTTAAATTTCATTACACATGGAATGCTTTTTATATAATTAAGTTAGGTATGCTTACTCTGTTTACAATGCGGATGTCAATGACGCCAGCACCATCGACTGGTGGATTAACGCCACCTGGTTGTTGCCCATACTGACCAGTGGTTAGTCCGGGATCTGTACTTCCACCACCGTAATTTCCTCCTTGTTGACCTCCTCCTCCTCCATTGTAGTTTCCACCTTGTTGACCGCCATTGTAATTACCTCCTTGTTGACCACCGCCATTATAGTTACCTTGACCACCTCCATTGTAGTTTCCACCTTGTTCACCACCACCTGGTGTTGTGCAGAATTGTTTCTGAATACATCTGCAAGGAGCTGGAGGTGGTGGTCCATAATTTCCACCTTGCCCATGACCACCCCCTTGCTGACCACCTCCATTGTAATCTCCTCCTTGTCCTATCCCACCTCCTTGTTGGCCATTATAGTTCCCACCACCGTTGTAATTCCCACCTTGCCCTTGTCCACCACCACCATAGCTTGGAGCAGCATTATAATCTCCCTTTACGACATCGGTTGGATAACTTGCGCCTGGAACTGGATCCACGCCTAAAATTTAATTTTTAAATAACAATAATTTGAAACGTGTTTTAATGCATTATCCAAAATAAATCTATCAAGATACATAATTAATAATTATGTATATTAAGGTATTTTAAATTATCTATTGACTACTTATACATACTGACTACGATTACCATTGGTCCCTACCATCCTTTATTAGATTTTCTTTGTTACAAAAATACAAAAATGTTTTTTTCTAAAATTATGTCTCTCACCAATTGAATCTGCTACAAGTCCTAATTTAGGTGAAGGTTCAGGTTCAGCAGGTTTAGGTGCAGCAGATTTAGGTGCAGCAATTGCAGGTACAGGTGGATCAGGTTCACCAAATTTAACTTGTCCCACAGATACTCCAATCAGAAAAGCCAATAATATCACAATTTGGCGTCTCATTCTTTTTTGAAAAAAAAACGTTAACTTATGAATTGAGAAGAATAAATATATTTGGAAAATGTATTGGAATATTCTTTACTAACCTAACATGTATTTACGTATAGGTATATAGATTTAGAAGTATGTACTGATTTGTTCAAAAAATGCTTGTACTTGTGAGCAAAAATGCTCGTTTTCAAAATATCCAAAATCTAATAAGGATATTTTTTTCTTAAAGGTAAAGTAGTTTTCAATCCTTTTAGGAGATAACTAGAGATCCAGTCTGACTTTTTGGGTGTATTTATATGAATGACCTCGACTGTACAATTATAGTAGGGTATCTACTATAATATACCTACTGAATGCATGCCGACAAGACAAGCAAAATAGGATCCCCTCTTTTAATTTAAAAGGAGAAAAATGGACAAGTTCATAATCAGCAGTATAAAAAAAGTTGCAAATCGGGGGATGAAAAATTGACAAAAGAAGCTCCTCATGTCTTCGTCATTTATTATTATATTATCCAATTCTTCAGTTCAGCAGCAGGGGGTCGGTTGCGTCAGGCCAAGACAAACATTTTTATTATTATGACGTTATATTTATATACTACTACACTACATACTACTATTATACTCAGAGATGCTCTTCCAGCCAGCATCCAGTCAAAAATTTAAATCACATTTTTAGTACCTATCTAGTACTGATAGTTATACTGACAGGTATACAGTATGTATATTACTAATCCTAAGACTGGTATTATAAGTAAGCTAAGGTAGGGTAATTAATTATAATACATACTTATCATACATATAGGCTTAGGAAATAGGCAAATATGTATGTAAGTATGTACCTAGGTAGGTTATGTACCCTATACACTTGAAGTTACATTACTTTATAAATACTCTACTAATACTCTAATACTGATAGTATGTAGAGGTTGCTAATTTCTTGATGCAAATGTATAAAAATTGTAATTAGAATTAGGTATTGCATCTACATAATATATCTAAGAACTCAACATATAATGGATTGCCTATTAATAGAATTGTTTTTCTGACGATAATAATAATAATTGTTCCAAATTGCTTCATTTGCATAATAAAATGAACGAGGAACTCTACTCTCGGGTTTTTGTATGATTCACAAATTATTTTGTATTTTGAACTCTATTTGACTATTTCCTAAGAATAATTAACATGCTACAATAAGTACCTACCTACAAGGAATTTATTTTAGAACAATAAAGTTACCTACCTATATTCTATTCTTTTTAAAGATATCTACCTCTTATTTAATTAATTAATTAATTAATTGTATTTTATGACACTTATTTAATGTATATAAAATATACAGGTATATTAATCTATTATAAGATTCTTATTTTCATAATTTGCATTTTAGATCATTTCAAAATTATTTTGTAAAGCTTTAAAAAAAGTAGAGTTTAAAAAAAAGTAAAAGTCAAGGGTGATAAATTGTCCTTGTGGGAATTTGAGACAAAATTAGGAAGTTCATTATCAACTCTCATAAATTAAATACTTAACTGTATGTACATATTATATTACATACTTTACCAGCGGACTATAGGATATTGTAATTGTATCGTGCATAACTCTATGTTGGTAATGTAATAATCAAGTATGTATAACAAAGGTACATATAGGTATATACATTAGATGAGAAATAATGAGAAAAGCTCAAGTATTTCTTAGAATGCGTAAAGTGTGAAAACAAACAAGATAGTTTTATAATTCTTGTACATTCAAAAACACTTGAGATAAATGGGATAATATGTTCATTTTTATGTAATATTGTGTATACTGTATCTGTATAGATACATAATCGTAATATGAGACAATTCTGGGATTTCCTCACAAAAAATCAGAATCACCTTCGCTGTGCCCTTTGGCAAAATAAATGAAAATAGCAACAATACATTTCGTATAACAATTTACTATTTACACTGTACCTACTCGTATGTAGCTACTATAAATACATTTACCAACTCATTTACCTTGCCAAAATACTACCTGAATTTGAATACAATAATAATAAGGATCTGACAGTGAGCTTAGTTTAATTTAGTTTAGTAACTAATATAACAATAGTATGTACTCTACTGAATACTTACTATGAGCATTAGTTAATTGAGTAATGAAAGCAGTTTAGATGGATTTTTTTCGTTCTTGAAATCCTTTAAGTTATTGTATTAGATGATTATAAAATTGTAAGTAGTTTTAAAATTATTAAATCTAGCTGTTTTGATTTAATTGAAATTATTTCAATAGAAATAAATTTTATATTTACTAATCCTAACTAAAAATATTAATAGTACGGATACGGTGCAACAAATGATTTAGGTAGGTAGGTAATTCTCAAAAATTCTCTTTCAAAAATTCGATAAATTCTCAATCATAAAAATTAACATCTTATCTGTATGTAATTGAAGCGCATAGGAGATTGGTAAATAACTAAGCACATTTTTTATACAATTTTACAATTCCATTTAACTAAACTAAAAGGCAGCAAATTAAAGGATACTATTCCTAATCATAATATTATGTATAAAAGATAGTAGTATAGTATCACTTTACTGCATATTATATTTTATTATGATATTGTCATATTATATTGTCATTGTCACTCGCTATCGATAATGCTGCTTATGGCTAAAATTAGTAGATAATTGTAAGTACTAAATGTAAGTATAAGTCCATTTATATTTTGTCATTGAACATTATAATAAATAGGAGGTAATAGTAGTAGTAATGATTGTAACAAAAATAAGAACAATTGTTCAGAAAAGTTAAATATTTCCAAGAAATATTCTATAAGGATAGGAAGGTGAAGGTTTTCTGAAACAAAACACGCTTCGCATCTTTATTCAATTCATTCAATTTACCTTATTATTACACTATCATGCATATCTTAATAGAGTAACTATTTAGAAGAGTACCTATATGTACCAATTTCTAGGTACATATAACAATAAGCCAATAAATGTTACATCAGTATAGATTCTCTGCAAGTATATAGATATATAAGATACCTATACTGTAGATAAGCAATTAGATGGGATTACATTTATATACAATTTAATTATTCAGTCAAACATAAAATGCAAGAAATGTCACAAATTAGAATTTGGAAAATTTTGATTTTGATTGGCATATTTTTAAAAATGTTTTGAAAATAAATTGAGAAAATTTTCTCTAATTAGGTTGCTAAAATTATAATTTAGATCATATATCTTTGAATTGCAATATAATTTAAATTAAATGTGTTTCTGCTGATATAAAAAGAAAGAAAATTATTACAAATACGGAGTATTTGCAAAAAGAAATGTCCCATCCTGATATTGAAACCAGGAGGACCTCTTCCTAGAGGTCCTCTCTAGTTGCAAGCTAGAAGCTTGCAACTACACCATCGAGATTTAATTTGAAATCATACAAATCTAATTCTTAAACATCTTATCATCCAGTAGTCAATAATAAGAGAACCCTATCTCTTGTTCAAACTGATTTAATTACAAGGAGGGTATGTATTTGTACATGTAACATGTATGAAAATATTTTTTTTGTGAGCATAAGAATCGTTTTGCTTGTTTAGATTCTAAATATTAAACTTTTGAAACCAAAGGTGTTAATTATCTCTTTAAAACGGCCAAATTGAAAGTCCAAAAATAACAATCATTTGATAAGTCAAAATCCAAGTTGAGGCTGTTTAAAAATGCCAAAAAAATGAGTTTTATATGTCAGTCGAATGATAATTTGTTCAAGAATGCTAATTAATATCTTGTTAAAATTGATAGTGATTTTTTGTTTCATAAACAGACTTTTGTGTTACTTACCTATAAGTATATGCAACAATTTGATCATAAAAAATGTAAAGATTCCGTTTTTTGGAATTAAATTGACCTCTTTTTATTGATCTACTGACTAGAGTGAGCATTTTACTACTAATAAATATACAGATTATAGGTAAATATAATAAAGAAAAGTTTAATTTTTGTCAAAGAATTACTGATATAGTTAACTAAAATTCAAATATCATCAACTAATTCGAAATTTTTAAATCTCTTGGAGTATGCAGGTGTGTCGATTTGGCAAAAATGTTCTGCAAGCTGAGGTAGTAGTAGATATTCCTCATTCTCATCCGATTTGTTCCCAGAAATATATGGATGCTGACGAATTTCAGCAAAAGTAGGCCGTTTTTCGGGGTCAGGGTTCAAAATCTTGGAAATTACAAAAGAATGTAAAAATCTAGGTATTAGTATTCAACATATATTGTATTTTTAGGGATGTAGGGTACCTTATTTATGAGGTTTTGAGCTCGTCCAGAAATTTTCAAAAATTTTCTAGGCTTTTCAAAGATACCTTTTCGAATATTTTTGAGTGTATTCTCTCTCGTCTTGGCCCCGAATGGTGGTTCTCCAGTAAGAAATTCATGTAAAAGTACACCAACACACCAAATATCCACCTAAATTACAAATTTTTGTAAAATTTAAAGCTAAACTATTGCCATTATAAATTCAAACTGCAATATTCTTTCATAAAACCGACTGGATTTTCCAGTTTACCAAATTTTGACTTTAGAATAATATGGAAGTACCTTGTTAGTGTATGGTATTTCTTTGACTTGTTCTGGTGTTA
>JAQIXA010000756.1:0-34992 GCA_034699045.1 Nanhermannia cf. coronata Gr-Ori-00579
GCGGTTCGGCCGCAAACGCGCGAACGGACAGACAGACGGACGGACATGGCAAACGCTATAGCCCTTTTTCCCCATTTTCAATGGGGTGCGGGCTAAAAATAGATATACAATACAAGTAGTATTCACACAATTTTAATTTAATTTCAAAGACCTTTAAATAAGCATTTACCTAATTCTAATTTGCCTATTTATAAAATTAAATTCTTACTCGAATTACTGGTTTTAATTAAAATTTCAAATGCTCAATGATACTAGAAAAGGAAAATACTTCGTATCTTCGTAAATGCATACTACTGAATATTTGTAGATATGTATCTACTCATATACTTAGATAGTTGAATGATAATGTAAAATTGAGCAAAATGTCCAGATTTTTGTCGCATACAATAAAATCTTGTATTAACTTTTTGCATTAAATGAATTTTTTATATTTTATTGTTTCACTATGTAATACTATCGACTATCAGTACAACACTACGTCTATTTCTCACTAGTTTTATACAGTTAGTAAAAGTAATACAGAGTACTACTGATGCTTGATACATATTTATGTCCAAATCCAAATCATAAAATGTCCATTCTCAGAAGAATTCAATTTCTTTAAGGATTATGATGTTGAGGATAAGTAAAAGTAAAATCAAATATACTGATATTAGTCGAATAAGTCACAAGGGATAGAATACAATCTCTCAAAAGGCATTTCAATAATCTTATCCTTAGAAGTCTTGAACCAGTAGTTATACTATACTGTCTTTTTAGTTCGCTTTTTTGGGCCAAATCTCGAAAAAAGTAAAATATATTCAGGTGGCTATGAGTAATGGAATTGCTTTGGTTAATTCTCAAAGATCAAAAATACTTTTTTTTTTACTTTACTTTTTCCCCATCCTTTTATTTTATTTCTTTTGCTAGTTCGTATTCTGTCAGTACTTTGGCTGTTTTTACAATTGCTTCTCTTTTCTGCTGACTGTTGGCATTTGGCAAAGCAAAGCAAATGTAATGTAAACGAAAAGTAAAGTAGTATTACCTCTATATATATAAAGTATAAAGTTAAGGGGGGTTAGCACATAAGTACTAATATAAAATGTTATTTAAGATCATTTCAAGAAAAGTAAAAGAGATTTTAAATTTATCGAGTTATTTGGACAGTTATTTGGAATTTGAGGGTTTATCGAACTCTGGGGAAAGTGTACTTTTACCTACCAATTCTCCCCAACATTTCAATTTTTCTTTTATTTAATGTGAAATACACATATTAATGCACCATTCTACATAAGTACTACTACTATGTCCCCTTTAAATACATAGGTATGATGTAAGAAGGATTCTTTTAAACACAAACCCATTGGGAAATCCTTTAAAAGAACCTATATTTGTAGATATATGTAGTTGGTAATCCTTGATATTTTTGGGGAAAAACAGTAAAGTTTGTAAAAATTTAATAAAACTTCAATCTGGGAAATAATATGCAAGTATAAATCTTTTTACAATATCTATTATGACTAGTAGTATCATAGTAGGTATGTACCTATATAGTACGAATAGTAGGGTAATAAAATATCTATGAAATATTTTTAATTAAATGTAACTTTTTAATCTCGTCCTAAAAAATAGAAAAAAGTTCTCTTTTGATCTTTTATTTTCTAACAAGTATATATAGATACTATATAGGTATTTTTGCATATTAAATTCACATACGTACAGAATTTTTATTGTTACTCAGAATAAATGCTCGAGTTATAAAATACAATATTTTTACATTATTTTAATATCCATGTTGTAAATTGTAGGTATTACATCCACGTTTATTGAGTTATTTAGTAGCAATGGCAATATGTTATGCAAATAAATGTACTTTGGGATTATATAATCAGAATCGAAATTAAAAACAGATTAAAGACATTTTGTAGGTATTATAAGTAGTAGTACTAGGACTTGAGTAATCTTAATTTTGCCTTTTGGAGTATTTTAGAAATGTAGATTATAATTTTAGATAAATCAAAGTTGGTAATAAGTAATAAGGAAATGGTCCAGACTTAAGGGAATATTTTACACTCGTATATTCCATGTACTAGTAAGGCATGATATAATTTATTCTTTTCTACCAATTCATACATTTTTAGTAGGCTATTTTTTATTCTATTAGAGTTATTTTTTATTTCTTGCCCTTTGATATGAAATCAAGGATAGATATCTGTAGAATAGAATTACAATTTGTGAGTCAAAAATTTATTCTTTTGTTCGCTTATAATAGTATTGATAATTTTAAAAAAAAATTATTCTTATCACCTCTCTATTCATTCATACTCTACCTATACTAGGTACATACTATACTAGTATACTGCCTTTTTAAAATTAATTTCCTATCAGAATTTTGAGCAATGATAAAAATAGTAGGTAGGTATAAAAAATCATTTCAAAAAGAGATAATTTTTATCTCAAACTTCCCGATATGTATCATCTACATATCTGTAATAGGTTATGCGGAGTAATTCAAAAAAGCCTTCAAACTAAGAAAAATTGATTTCTCATTTGTATATCATTCAAATGAATTTTGATTTTTGAATTACCAAATCCCACTTTTTTTCTAATACAATGTATAGAAATGTAAAAGTATAATGACTGAACTTTGCTTTTCCTATAGTAAGTATACCTATATAGGTAGGGTACTAATTTTCTACTACGGATATCTATTTACTTTCAATGCATTAAGCCAAAATTTGAAAAACACCTTGAGTTCTTTGCCTTTAATGTACATTTATTTAAATTTTCTGAAATATGCATTTCAATAAGCATATTTATACAAATAATTTTAGGTATAAATAGTAGATTCGAGTATAAAGTTAATTAACTTCCAATTAGCATTTAATTTGAGTATAGGTGATGAAGTAAATCTCAAGGATCCTCTGTAAAAACCATTTAAAAACCTAAATAAGGTAATAATTTTAATCTGCCAAACTATAAGTATATTAGTAATCATCAGTATAACTAATATTGACCGTATGTTTCATAAATAGTTATTTAAATGGTAAATTACGACTATAATTACAATTACCTATCTGTATGAGATGAATGAATGTATAAAGTTAGGTAAAATAGGTAGAAATAAATACAAGACAAGGTTTTATATAATATCCACATCTACATAATATGTATATAAATTGTAGTGAGTCGTGTCTATTCGTACATATGTAGATAAACCTAACCTATATACAGTATGTAATGTAGGTACGTAGCTTAATTCTTATAAAATGAAATGTATGGATTAGTCTTAAAGATAAATTAAAACATCTATATCTACCTACATACATATAGGTATCTATTCAACAAGAATAAGTTAAACTTACCTATGATCATTATACAATTTATATATGGTACATACCTTAATACATACTTACCTATACAGATGTAAGGATATTATAGGTAATGGTAATACTTAATAGGTTTTATGACGGTTAAGTATTTCATGGTTTTACTTTTGTAATTGTACATACCTACCATACCTACCTAATAGTATTTATGTAAGTGTTTATATTTATTATTAATATACTGGTAGTATCTACTGGTAGTAGTAGTAGTACGATAATCTCTTGACTATTTATCAGAAAAATAACCAAATAATAATTAGTTGAACTAATAGCAGTATCTCTACCGATTGTACTACTATACTGGTAGTATCAGTAGTCGGTAGTAGCCTTATTAGTACAATGCAAAATACGTACAAGTAGTCATTACATTTGTGCATTTGAATAATAATGGACTTTTTTTCCATTTCTTGGTCGATAACAACTTAAAAGGTCTCTCTTTTCTCTACTCATTCTCAGATCCAGATTTTAATCTGTCCTGAGTCCTGAAACACCACGCAATATTTGTGCTTGTGAATTATAAAGTGATTATTACCTATTCAGTTCTATAAAAATAAATTATTACTGCAGGTACTTAGGTGCATTTTTAAGTGATATTCAAGTATAAAAGAAACCTTCTACTACAGATACTACAAATTTACTCTACTTTCTGGTAGTTTAGAGAAAGAAGTTGATATTTATTTTGTGGAGCTTTTATTTTTTTATTTTTTGGCAAACCATTTACATTTTAGAACTCTTTTAAGTCAAGTTGAAATGTGTGATTCTTTGTTTTCGAATTTTTTGATAACACATTTATTTTGTAAGTAGATATACCTATTTTTGTTGTAAACGTAGGCTAAGGACTCTATTATCTAGGTAGTACATAGAATTGTACCTAGTACCTAGTAGTTACATACCTACATACAAGGATTCTACTGGTAAAAATAAAAGTTCCAGCCCAATAAAAGCAATTCCAGTGTCCCATCGTTCGACTCTAATGGTCCATCATTATGTTTCTTAACAGACATGATTCTTTTCGCCAAAGTAAGTACAATATAAGAAAAAAAATTTATTTTTATTTTATTTGAAACCATCCCATAAGTATAAATATAAATACACACTTACTACCATGAAACGCCTCACAAATTGCAACTCAATACTTCAATATATTTTTAAGTTTATATTCATGCTAACTTATGAAATAAGTTTCAATATTTTCAAAATTTAAAAGTTAATTACTATTTCAATGAAGAGAAAATTCAAGCAATTTTCAATTCTAATTTTAAATTAAAAAATTTCCCCAAAGCATATAAGTATAAGTATATGCACTTTTTCAAGAATATCACATGATATATATCGAGTTGTAATTTGTGACCTATCCAAAAAATAAAAGAATGAAAAAAGTGATAGGCACTTTAAACTGTTTCTTAACTACTTTTACCATAACATATATACATACATTTATACTGGTATGTGATGTGCCAAATATACTAGTAGAACATGCTTATACTTATGGGATGCAGTGAAAGAGAAATCCTCGCCATATCCTCGTTTTTCTACTTTACCTTTAAAAAAAACTCAGCACCATCCAAAAAAATTTCCATTCCCTGATATGAAATTATCTTTTACCTATTCTACTTACATACAAACATTCCTACTTGTGAATCCTTACTTATAAGTACATACCTATATTACAAGTAGTAAAAATGACATCAAATATGTATCTAATAAGAGTATTCGTTTTTTTCGTTTTATTTGAACAAACTGTTACAGCATACAATTACTTCAATTTTGGGGTACTTACATATCGTAAGTGCAAGTATAAGTATTAAGTATATATGCCTGGTATTTTTATTCGGGTTAAAAAATAGTTTTCATATTATGTAGTAGTTCTAGTCCTAGTATCTACTACATGTCTTGTAACAGATTGTGGAGCAAAAGATTTTCATCATTAGGCATTTTGTTCTCTTTTAATGTATTAACGATAATAGTACATTTGATCTCTCCCCAGAAAAAAGAAATAAAAAAATGCTAAGCCGCAATCAAAATCATAACTTTTGGCATTTGAGTAAGCAGTACTGGTAGTATTAGTAATATGTAGTAGGTAGAGTCTCATATTGATAAAACAATTATGATTATACTCGTAATTATAATGTCTGATTTAAGTACCCCAAAAAAGTTTTTAAGTACTGGTACTTTGGACTTTATACAAGTACTTTTCCTTAGCCGAATATGTACTGATCTATCTATTTATCTATCAAACAATCATCTATAACTATATGTATCTCTACTAGGTATGATAGTATAAGTAATATTGATACTCCTACATACTGAATACATATCTGTATTCAGATACTTTATTTCTCAGGCATTTTCAATTACGCAAGTATTAAAGGATATAAAAGATTACTTCAAGATTTGTATGAAAGGAAAGATTCTTGAAGGGACGATTCATCTAAAATATGCAACTTATTTTTCAAAATTTTTAGTAAATAGAAAGCAAGTACTAGTAACTAAGTACTCCGTATTACTAATAATAAGTATAAAATGTCGGAAAAATGTTTTTGCTATGAAATTTCGACTGAATGGGTTTTTATCTCTGATTTATTTCATAATATTTTAGTCTTAAGTGATTTTTGAAAGAAAATTCTACTGCTACTTTCATATATTTATATATTTATATATTTATATATTTATACATTTAGTACGAGTATTAGTAGCAGTTTAGATACAGATTAGATTGATTAGATTTTGAGCAGAGAAAGCAGAAAGTCGTTAAAAATGTCTATTCCATATGAATTAAGTACTTACTGAAAAATATTGTTGATTACATATTCGATAATAATCCATGAGTTTCTTATATAAAAATATTTCAAAAGAAAATATTAATTTTGTAGTTTGTATAATATACAGATACATGTAATGCACTTATCAGATTTTAAGTTATCCATTGAGAATTAATAGAAAATCATATTCTGTCTAATTTTTTGATTTATATTAAAAGCCATTAAATTTTGCGGTTATTAAAATTAACATAAATCAATTCTTATATGTTAAAGGATCGAAAGCTCTAATTTCTATCTAAATTAGTAGTAGGTACTTTACGAATACTAGTAAATGCTATTAATGGATATCTAAAGTTAAAGTTAGGATACTTGAATGCCGATTAAAGATCAAGATAATTTCTCATTCAAGTACAAATATCTATACCTTATCCTAAATTTCATCTCAAAGTTCATATTTATTTGGATAATTTTAAACAATAATGTTAAACTTTTAAGTTTTAAGTAAGTATCTACTAATACGGAGTAGTACCTAAACTAAATATTGGCGTTAGTATAAAGCATTGCATAGGCTTTTCTCATAAGTACATATCAAACGAGTGATACATTGAGGTATAATCCGTATATCTGTATTTCAGCTAATACTTTGTAATTTTTTCTGAACCTACTATTACTGATATAACATACCATAATTCTTTTAATATTGAACTTTGTTTATCCGATAAAATATGTATAGTATAAGGATTATTGTAAACTACAAATATTTAAAATTTTCTATCTTGATTAGAAATCCTCAATAAGGATTGTATCAAAACTGAACACTGGATAAAGCGCATTCAGTAAAAAAATTAATACGAGTAGGTTTGAGATTTGAGATTTTTCAAATCATACCAATTAGATTCAAGAAAGATGAAAAATAATCTATAGTCGGATATTGTATTGTTAACTAGTAATAGTAATATTTTGACTAGTTTGACTACAATTTACAGTATAGTATATTTGTACCTACCTAATGTAGGGTGTATTTAGTGTTTTTAGATTTTAAATCAAAAATTACAAAAATTATGGTCTAGGAACGAATTCGTTCTGAATTCTGAATGAGCCATCTCAACAAGGCCATGTGAACTTCTAAAGGATGTTCAACATTACTTACCATATGATGACGATAATCCTGACTATACTCTTATACTAGGCTACTTTATATTATATTGGTTCGAGTTGAACTAAATTGAAATTTTAGAATGTCTAGTGACTTAGGATAGTTTAATTATTTACCCAAAAAAAAAGTTAAAACTACATGAACTGTATACATTATTTTAGAGATAGATACTACATATATACCTAGATAGTATTTTTAACCCCAATGAATCAACTCTTGTGGTAATCATAAGTTTAGAATTATTAGAAAGGAAATATATTTAACTTTTGAGTGAATTGAGAAACGTGATATTTTCAATATTTAAAAATACTTTACTTTTAAGTGGATTCAACAATCTTATTTCAACCACATAAGTACAACTAATACTACTTATTTATAGATACATAAACTTATTTACTACAATCAAAAGTCTCAAGTCTAAATTTCAATCCTTAACTGTGGATTATCACATTTTATTTTTACTGTTTAAAAATAGGTAAACAGTAAACTTGGGGGATTCGATTCTTCGAGTTCATTTTGATTGATTTGAATTATAAGTTTTGAAAAATCAAAATCATAAACTCATATATTAAATACGAGTACCCTATCTATTCTATTTTTACATACATTTTGGCCATTAATCTATCATTATTTTAGGTACTATCTATAATACTATTATCGATATTATTTTATATTTTTACACTCTCGTGTTTTCATCGATCCTCATTAAATAAATAATGAAAAGTTTAATTCAAATAAATAGGACGTAAAAACTGTGTGTACATTGTTTAATACATAGTTACATAACTATTGTGTATAAATACTTTATAATAATTGTGAAATGTCAAAAAAATTTCCTCTAATTTCGTGACAATTTGAATTATTAACATTTAGATAGGTAAATACTAGTAGAGGAAATACGAGTAAAAGGTGACTGCTACTATTACTATACTGATACTACTAAAATATAATTGAAATACTCAACTTAAATTATAACTAGTGAGGTTTATGTGCCTGATTTTCGTCTATACAATCTTGTACCTTTATCTTCTGAAATCTGATCCTGAAACAATCTACTTAAATTAAATACTTAAATCTAAATTCTTAAGTTCAAAGAAATCATATCAGATACATATTATTAAGTAAGCAAAGAGCCGTCTAAGAAACTGACTTTCTGTAAACCTGCAACTGACCTTGCCCTTATTTTTACCCCTTGTCTTAACCTTTACCCTTGACCTGTACCTTCTCTAATACTTGTAAATTATTCAGCGTTATTTTCCGCCAAAATTTCGCGATATAAAATTTTCGTCAATGTTGGAGATATGGACCATTTCAACGGGCGAGGTGAGCAGATAGAGATTGGGGAGACTTCGTCCTTCGGATCCCTCGCCAAGGGCCAGAAAAAGTACGGGGCCACCTCGAACCGGAAACTAGACTCACAGGCCTCTATCCAGGGATTTGAGTACCTTGTTAAGACTGGAGATACCCTACAGGGCCTCGCCATCAAATTCGGAATCACGGTGAGAATTCACAATAACCTTTATAATAAAATTACTAGTGATATTCTTATCTCAATTTTCAATTTGGAATCTTAATTTTTATTCTTTTTATTATATACCCAGGGTAGAAAATTTCAAATTTGTTTGAAGTTTGAGATAATAATACCAGTTTCAGAGCTTTATAAATTCAAAAAGTTTAGTCTTAATTTAAGCTGGAAAACTGGCTGAGGCCAAGTTTGGTTTTTTTTACAAAGTTATGCCTATCAGTATATTTTGTACTAATATGATTAAAATCAATAATCAATAGAACAAATTCAATGATATCAAATACTAATTTCAAGCTACATTAAAAATCCAAAATTCCATTTTCTTCTTACTTTAAAAATCTACTTCTCAATGTATTAATTTTCAAAAATTGTTTAACTGACTTGAATTGAAATATGCACCAAGGATAAAATCTATAGCTTTAACTAATGTGCGTGTAGATAGGTTGATTTTTTTTTGTCTCAAATATATTACCACAAAGTATTCCAAGAGCTGTTAAATAGTTGCTTATATGTAAAATGCCATGCTAACCTATAGTTTTACCAATTATACCAATAATTCAATATCAAATCTACGTCAATGCTACTTCAAATCAAACTCCTATATCTAAAAAATCGATCTTTATGTAGGCGTAGGTAACGTTTATGTTGAGTCGTGCTAATCGTAAGAGACATCGATTATTTAGGCAAATATTGAAGAAAATATCTCATGACCATCAAATTTTTAATTCATATCATATTAGAAATATTTTCCTAGATTCCTTATTAGCTAAATGTAAAAGATAGTTATGACTATGTAATTAAGTAATAAGCCTTCTTTCAAATTGCCAATTGACTAATATCTATGTTTTTGTCTTGAATATTGTAGACTGAGCAGATTCGTCGGGCAAACCAGCTGTGGACAAATGACAGTCTCTTTCTACGAGAGAAACTACTAATCCCTTGTGAAGGCAATCAAATCCTCTGCAATAATTCAAATGGAAATGGAAATGCTGGAGGAAGTGTGTCCAGCTCACCAGGAAGTTCTCACAATGGACTGGATCACCATCATGGTGGGCATTCGACCTCGAGCAGTTCGAGACTCTCATATGACGAAGAGGAAAAAATCACCACCACTACCATATAACCCAAACTATTTATTTAACTCTTTCAATTCTACAATTTATAGTCAAATATTTGCGAATACTAATCTTAATACCATTACTACTGATACTACTTATGATTTATGATAATTAAGATTTAATTAGTTAGTACCCTACCTATGTATTACAATATGATTACGAGTACCATCAGATAAGTATACTACTATACTATTGTACAACTATCTATTATACCTACAGATATGTATCTACTTTTGGATATATTTTTTGTGACCATCAATATACTAATTACATAATTATTATTACAAATTTATAATCTACTATATTTATATAAAACCTTACTATATTATGCGTATTATCGTTTATTATTTAACTTGATGTTAAATTTAATTAATATTATAAAATAACTTTAATAATCATTACCTACTTGTTACGTTTTTTTTAAGTTGAAATTTTGTCTTTATTAATACTATATTGCCTATATAGAGAATATTATATAACTTATTATTTAATAAGCTGCTAACTGAACACCATTATATAATTAGTAAATTACATATACTAAAGATGTATAACGTGATAATATATAATTAGGTCACGTTGTTCCAGTAGCTCCATGGAGGTTTTCACACGAGGTAAAAATATCCTAAAAAATAGTTGAATTTCTTTATACGAGCAGATGCTGTACCCTTTCAAAGGTCTAAGGACAAAACATAATAGATACTCGTAATAGTAATGTAATTGTATTTTTAGTCTATGGACAGGACCTTTTATTGTGTCAATATTGGACCTCAAGATCCATATACTAATCAAGGTATATACATATCTTTAAAAAATTTATATATTTACAGAAATTATTCAAACACTTTGTGTTTCAGGACCCTGGAATGTAATTGAACAACGACATCATGAAAAATTAGCTGAATATCCAGCTTATGTGTAAGTTTGAGAACAAAATATTTCGAAATTTCGATAAGCATTGTTAATTTTTCCAGTATGACTGGAGTATGCTCTGGGGATAATAATGTAGATGGTGTCACAGATTTAGGATATACTGTCCCAATGTGTAATCCACACTTATATTAATTAGAAATTTCATAAAAATTATAAATTTAACCATTGATAATGTTTCTAGGCTGGTGGAAAATGATTTGCTACAAAGATCCAGCTTCAAGACAAACCAAAGTTGTCTCATTCATTGGAAACAATACTCTGATTCAGTATTCTGGAAGTTCTGCAGCCAAAACTGAAAGAGATTTGGCAACCAGAAGGCCAAGACCACAACAAGAGGTTTCAAAAAGTCATTCAAAATTTCATAAAAAAACTCAAATTATTTTAAAATTTTGATAGGTTTTGGATCTAATGGATGCAAAAGAACGAATTGAACAAGGCTGGCTTCATGCAGAAATACACCTTTTACCAGAAAGGTAAAATTTTATAGAATTTTTTTAAGCTCTAATTTCAAATTTTTTCTTTGGTTTTAAGAACTTCAACCAACCCTTCAGATATGCCAACTGCTAATGATTGTATCAGGTACATTTTTGACATTTTTACTACAACTTTGTATCCAATATTTTGAACTAATTCTAGTAGCATTTATAATTTATGGCAAATTGCATTAGAAATTAGATAATCATTTCATATAAATTAAAGACCTAATTTGCGTTTTTTAGCACTACAACTCTTGATGAGGATACATGGCAAGAATGGGATCGAGTCATTTCTTCAAGGAAATATCGAAATATTGATTAGTTATAATATTTTGTACTTTTTAATCACTTTTTTCAATTCAATTCATTTTTAATTTAATTTGACACCTGACACATATCAATTATAATTAAATAGGATTACCTCTAATCCTAATCCAATTTTGTGACATTTATTCTGAATTTCATATCTTATCTAGATAATTCTACTATAATTGAAGTACATTGTGCTTCATTCATTTTTTAATCCAAAGTCTAAAGGTACTTTTGCTTGATTTGTAAAAATTTTATTGATTTTGGTCAAATATCAGGACATAAAATAGGAAGTTTTAACTAGCTAGTAATTCGGCTGAAATCAAAGTTATGAAATACTAGTAGTTCTCTAGTATAAATATCAATGACATTTCAGGACCTTTCTTTCAACTTTTTTCTATTGATATGAATGGTTTTTTTTGAAGGAAAAATAAGAAAAGGAAATCCGTTTTTTTTGGGCCTTTGTGATATGAGAATCATAAAATAAAAATTATTTCGTCAAGTTTAGATCTCATATCTTTTTAGGGAATCAAGGCTAATTCTGGACTTTTACGATCGATAGTGTTGGAAAGAATAAAAGTAAAGCTCGATTTATTTATAAATCTCACTATTTGAATCATAAATATACTTAGCATATAAAAGCACATACCTATTTATTATTTGGTAAAGAGAAATTCCTGAAACCTGAGATTTAGAACAAAATGAATAGAAAATTGTTGACTCATTTCACTCAATATTTAAAATGAAAATGTTCAAATACGAGTAATATCAATATAATATACATACTTAGCTCGCAGTTCAAGATCAAAAAATGCTTATAAGTTTTAACTTACATTATATAAGTTTTAAGGATCTACAGTAATAATACTACCCTAGGTCAATCAGTATAGGGTAATATAGGATTGATAAAAGTTTCAAAAACTTGAAAAAAATTCTGAAAAACTCTCCTCAAAAGTTATGAAATACCTGAAAAAGACTTCGGAGATTCCTCAAAATCTCCAAAATAGCTGAATACCTCATAAAATTTTTAAACGGAAAAAATCTCAAAAATCTCAAAAATCTAATTATCATCCTCCTTACTCAAAATTACTCAAAAAAAAATAGGCTATGGCTATAGTTAGATAGGCTATGGCTTTAATCAGGGTGCTTTAATCTTTCTAGAAACATTAATAAGCACCCTGTCTATAATGCTAGTGTCAAAATGTATTTTGGGATTCTTTGCGATCTGCAAATCAGCAAAAAGAATTTAAGATTTTTTTTATCTACTTGCTTTATAAGGTACTTACTCTGAAGCATACATTTTGAAGAATATAAGTAGCAAAAATAATCCAAGATGTCCTCCTTTTTGATTGTTTAAAGACTTAAATTGGTGTTTATATTTAGGTTATGAGCTAGACTTGGAAATATTTTTACATTTTTACACCAAAACCGCTAAACCCAATGCTAATACGGAGTACCTACACCTATAAGATAAGTTATTTCAAAGTTTTAATTTTAGTAAAGGTAGTAATTTATATTTAGTATTTAGTAATGGATTTCGGCGAATGAATTTCTTTTTCCTTCCGAATCTCGATCACAAAGATAAGAAATATAGAATCTCATAAAGTCCTTGATTTTTCCATATAAAAGGATTCAAGACTCAAGACCAAGGTCTACATTTTAACTATTTCATAAAAATAAAGTAGGGTACTAGAACTTACCTGTATACTCGAATAAAGTATTTGGCAAATCTCTCAAAGACTTTCAATTTACTACTCAAAAAGTTAAGTAATTTTAAATATAGGTAGGTCCTATACTAGTGCTAAATTGTACAGGTTCAAATTCAAGGCCCAAGGCTAAAGATAAGTACTTTCTTAAAATCTCAATTTTTCCATGATGTTTTTTTTGTATATACTTTATAATGCAGGGTAAAAAATCTCATTTAAATCACTGATTTCTCGGTTATTTTCTCATTTCTTTATCAAGATCAAGGTTAATAGTAGAGATTGAATTGCGTCATAAAGAAATTAAAATAAATCTTACCATTTATTACAGGTTCAGGTCTAGTATTAGTTAGGTATAGTAGGTATAGTAGGTAGGTACCTGTTAAGAAATCTCAAATCATTTCCTTGAACCGGGGTTATAAAAGCTTGAGATTTTAAAATTAATCTCCTCTATTTGTTTCTACTATTGACCGACTCAACTTGTATTTAATTTTGGGGGAAATTTTTAAGAAATTTTTAAAAAATTCTTAAAAATGAGTTATTTAGATGTACCCTTCCCCTTGAGTTACTACTGTAAGACCAAAAGATGTTGGCCTGAATTTGGAAATCATATTATTGGAACTTTTAATTCAAGGTAAATAAATACAAGTATTTCAAAAAAAATTTCAAAGAAATTCATAAAAATTTTGTGTTTTTTTCCAGAAATATAATTTTATACCTAAGTGTCCCAAGATCAATCGGAGTTATTGCATCGGCTTATCAAAATTTTAGAAAACATTGCAATCATCTGAGGTATCTTTTAGATTTTGAGTGAAATTTTTCCAAAAATTTTTGAATTTTTTTTATTTAGAATCGATTGGACATTAACACCAACCTTTTTATCAGCTGTAAATAATTCCAAATGGGCAACATATCCAGATCAAGATTGCCTTTTAGCATTGACTGTCTCTAGAAGAGGTTTTGAAGATTTATTACATGTAGCTGCAAACTCAAAATTTTCTCCAAGACCAACGGTAAGCTAGAGAATTTCATTTTTTTCATTTTTTCAAAATTTTGGAATTTTATTTGAAATTTTGAGAATTTTTCAATTTCATATCATTCTGAAAACTCAAAAACCTTTACAGCAAATAGCCTACTAATCCCCCAAATCAGTATAAACCTTATCAGATCAGTTTTGCAATTTGTAGATAGATTTTTGGAAGTAATTTTGGTTTTTAGAGATTATGACCTGAAACTGGACCTGGAATGAGATATTTTAAATCTAAAATCTAGGTTATGGTTAGGTTAGGTTCAGTTAGGCCAAAAAAAAACGATTTTATTTACTAAAATATTCTGTTCCTTAATCCTTATGCTATTTAGGTTAGATTTGCCTGGGAGCCTGACAGAGATCCTTTCGGTATGAGACTTCGAAGATTTGCATTACAATTAAGGCTTAAAAATGAAATGGTCGACACTTTCCTCGATGAAATGGTAAACTTTTTATTTCAAGACCTAGTTTTGGTTGAAAATACACTTTTGTATTTTGTAGGTCCTAAGAATAGACGATGTGACGAGCTTTGTGAGAAGAGAAAAATGGTTAGTACAATATTATAGTGATTAAACTGATATTTATAAACATAATAATTTTCTATATTTCAGCATGTTATTCAGAACTGAATCAGTCAGATCTCTAATGATCCCTCATGGTAATCAATTGTCTAATTCTCTAACAATCAATTGTCTAATTAGTGTCCCAATAAACTAATTTCTAATTATAATTTTCAATTGATTTTTTCAAGAACGGACTTACGAACCCATCTCTTACTACCTTTCTCGAGATCTTGAAATCGATAAGGGCTTTCCAAGTGAAAGAGCCCTTGGAGGAGCTGGAGCTTGTGGTGGTATGCTTGACGATTGCGAATGCTAAGTTTATAACAATTATTGTACTTTTAAATTGATGTATCTATTGATAATTTACTACATTTAAATTTAAATAAAACTTAATCTAACTTTCTTTATGTAAATAATTTAACCATTCTAATAATATAATCAGGTACTCTTATTACTTATTATTAAACCTCTATTTAAGCTATACTTATAAAGTACTTTTGTGATTTTTGTTCTCATTTGAAAAATCGAAAGGCCTTTTTTGATAAAAGGGTTATTTCTATAAATAAAAATTTGATAAAAGAAAATGCAAATATTTTTGCAATCTACAATTTCTATTGATCTATTGATTTATTTTATATTTATATTTTTCTATGCTCAAAATACATAGGGTAGGGTACTAATAATTCTTAAAATAGTAAGGATTTTGATTTTGCAAATCGAATCGAAATGTAAGAATTTCATAAAAGGTAAAAGTGTGTATCCACTACACTTTTCTCATTTCGAGTCATAATTCCATAATTAGAATAATTTTATTTTTTACTTTTATATTCAAATAAATCACAATCTACATTTATGCTGCTATATTCATATATAGGGTACTTGAAGATACTTATATCAGTTCAGTTAATAGGTAAACATTTTTAAATTCTTGCAGTAGGGTACCTAGTACCTTAGTTTATAATAATTTTAAAAGTATGCATTCATAAGAATGTTTCTTAATCTTAATTACACTATATTTGTAGCATTTTTTTAAGTCTTTTAAGTATCATCTTCTTATTTTAAATCTTATCTAAATGTACCTACACATTAAACTACTTTACAATTGACAAATTGAGATTTTTTCATTCTGAGAAGCTTGAAGATTACTAATATGATCACCTTCAACTTTATCTTCAAAAATTTCATTTTTCTTATCCATAATTGCTTTAAGACTTCTAGGATCCCGTCGATCTTCAATCCAAGAACGAAGTTTGTCGAATAAGCCAAGCCCGATGTAGTAAAGAGCAAAGGATATGGAGAAAATTGATCTTGGCTTGTAAGCATAACTAAAAAAATCAAAAATTTCAAAAATTAATTTTTATCGTTTTCAAAATTTCTCTAATTCGAACAAACACCTACTAGACTAGGAGTAGATTAGGCAAGTTAACAGTCGAATTTGAGGTTTTTTGGAAACCCCAATTCTGCGAGCACTTTGTACTAGCAATAGTTTGTCTATTTGCCCAGATTACTCAAAAAATATTAAGAAGTATCTTACGAATGGGCTAATACAGTCAATCCAAAACTAATCATGCTATTGAAAATACAAAATTAACCCAAATTTTCAAAATAAAAAGTGTCAAATCTTACTCATTCTTGTTAATTTCACATCCTTCAAGCCTGAAATTTGCAAAGAGAATCCCACATTCAATAACCTCGAAAACTGCTCTCATTGAGATAATGACACTCCATGAATTCTTCCAATGCATAGATGGGATCATATAAAAGATTAATATATTGGTTAATAAAACCAATACATCTAGTACATTTATATGATTATAAACACGTTTTGCTAAAAATACAAGAAAAAAATTTTTAATTATTTATAAAAGTAGGTAATGGTCCTAAAATGGCAACTCGATATTTTAATTTTTAAAGCATAATAATAATATATTGAATATTGTTATAATGCAATGTAGGTAGGGTACTAGAAATATACCCGTGATATACCTAAATCACGGGTATAATTTTTTTTCGAAATCAGCATGCTTTTATATTCTCTATTTTTAACAAAAGAGATGCTGCGATCGTAAAAATGTCAATAACCGAAATTTAAACAATTCGATGGGGTACGAGCGAAGCGAGCACTTACTATTCAACTTTGTTTGTATGTCTGTCCAGAAGATTACACAGATATTAAAAATTTATTTGACCCATTTAAACCAAATTTTATTTGAACGATCCATATAGGTATACTTGTGCCCTCTCGGTAAAAATTTCAGGTTACTTCTCTCCCTGTGCTATACTGTGGACCCTTTAAGGGCTCCCCATGGGTTTTAAAACCCATCAAAATGGGCTTAATTGGCTAATATAAGAGTAATCGATGAATGAAATTCCGAATTTTAAATAAGCCTGTTTGTCTTGAGAGTTAACCTCAAAAAATGTAACTTGCTATAATTTGTGATTTGCTTGCACAATTAAGAATTAACTAGAGTAGTTAATTAAATCCTAGTTTAAGAATCCAAGAACCTAAATTTAAGCTTAAATTTCTTATAAAGGAGTTGCCTTTCATGACCTTTTAAAAGATAGGTTCTGAGCTATCTATCGTAAATATTTAGGTTACCTATATTCTTGCAAATTGTAGTCACTTTCTCTTTCTCTTTCTTTTCTTCGACAACTTTTGTGGAAATTCTTGCTCTAATTGTAATGGCAATTAGAATGAAGAATTTGGCCAAATAAGCAACTGTCAAATTATCAACCAGGAATTGAATAATATAAAAGTAATTTGAGACTGTGACTGGGATATAATAAAATACATTGATTGTCCTTGTTTCTTCCCAAACATACGACTTGATTTTGATGATGTTAAAGCACATGATGAGGACCAAAAGACGAATTTCTTGAATCCGAGCTGGAACTTTTCGAGTTTTGATTAAAATCATGAGGATAAAGATGTAAGGTATGAGATGAATGAAGTTGTTTATTTGAAGCTCTTGATATTCCTTTAAAAATCAAATGAAAAAATGTCAAGTTTTATAAAGCAATAAGTTTTAATTATTAATAATTGATTAATTCAGCTCTGAAAATCTTAAATTGGGTCTAATTCAACTATTATTAGCTTCACTAGTACTGTACTATATTCTAAAAAGTAAAATTTTTACATTAAGTTTTGGGTCCAGTCTTGTGTTGACAAACTTCTCTCTCCTCTCACGGACAGTCAAGAAATCATGATGTTCTTGTCTTCGCCTTTGCCATTGAGCTTCATCATCTTCATTGATTTGTTTTAAAAAATCAACACCAAACATGTCCATTTTCAATTTGAACTTCTATAATATTATACACGGTATTTAAAATTTCAAGATTCAAAAGATATTTTTATATAGGCATAGGTTAAATGAGTTTTTTGAATGAAAACTAACCTTATGAAGTCCAGTTTTAATAGTACTACACTATAATTATTTTAATACGAGTGTTGACCTCGTATTATAAAGTATCGTTTTTATGCCACAGTTCACAGACACTGAGCCTGCAGAATACTTTAATACAAGCGCTAAAGTACGAGTAATATCATAACAATAACCATGGAAAATGATAAACCTGTTCAATGATAAAGATAAAAAATGTTTCTAATAATTTGTAAAAAAAAACTTGGAATTTGGAAAATGCTCAAAGGTTAGGGAATGGGAACTATTGACCTTAAAATGACAGATAAATTATAGGATCTAGATAGCAAAATTAAGTTTAAAGATACCTATCTATAAAAAAATTTAGTTGATTAAAATTTTTGATTAAAATCTTATCCTTACTGCTCGAGCTCCATTGTTTCAGACATTCTGCGTATTGGTTGAGAAGAGAATCTTCACTTTCACTTTCACTTGCACTTAAACACGATCATAAAATTGTCAAATGTTTTTCTTTTCGCAATCATCGACTTCAAATGAAGTTCATTCGATTGAAAAATTCGAATCATGATTCCATAATTAGCATAATTTTATTTTTATTATTCAAATAAATCACAAGCTACATTTATGCTATATTCTTACACATACATACTTGAAGACACTTATATAAGTAATAGGTAAATTCTTATAGTACCCTACCTAGTTTATAATAATTTTAAAAGTATGCATTCATAAGACAATGTTTCTTAATCTTAATTACACTATATTTGTAGCACCACTTTTAAGCCTTTTAAGTATAATCTTTCTTATTTTAGATCTTATCTAATGTACCTATACACATTAGAATTTTATTACACATTATACTTTACAATTGGCAAATTAAAATATTTTCATTCCTGAGAAGTTTGTAGATTACTAATAATATGATCACCTTCAACTTTATCTTCAAAAATTTGATTTTTCTTATCCATAAGTGCTTTAAGACCACATCTAGGAGGATCCCGCCGATCTTCAATCCAAGAACGAAGTTTGTCGAATAAGCCAAGCCCAATGTAGTAAAGAGCAAAGGATATGGAGAAAATTGATCTTGGCTTATAATCATAACTAAAAATTTCAAAATTTCAAAAATGAATTTTTATCGCTTTCAAAATTTAGGCAAGTTAAAAGTCGAATTTGAGATATTTGGAAACCCCAATTCTGATTCTATATTGAACCGATTTTAATCAAACTTGTCTGAAATAATAAGTAATGATCTTAATTGAGATTCAAGTGGCTACATAAGTCAGAATTTTATCTTTGAACTCAAAAATGGATTATTTGATAGCTTCTTCAACTCTTTGCTCGCACATTTAAGAATTAACAAAAGAGTAGTTAATTAAGTCCTAGTAAGGTTTTAAGTATAAGTATGCGGGCTAATACAATAGGTACAATATGAGCTTACGAATGGGCTAATGCAGTCAATCCAAAACTAATCATACTATTTAAAATAGAAATTTATTAAACCTTTTCAAAAAATAGTCTCAAATCTTACTCATTCTTGTTAATTTCACATCCTTCAAGCCTGAAATTTGCAAAGAGAATCCCACATTCAATAACCTCGAAAACTGCTCTCATTGAGATAATGACACTCCATGAATTCTTCCAATGCATAGATGGGATCATATAAAAGATTAATATATTGGTTAATAAAACCAATACATCTAGTACATTTATATGATTATAAACACGTTTTGCTAAAAATACAAGAAAAAAATTTTTAATTATTTATAAAAGTAGGTAATGGTCCTAAAATGGCAACTCGATATTTTAATTTTTAAAGCATAATAATAATATATTGAATATTGTTATAATGCAATGTAGGTAGGGTACTAGAAATATACCCGTGATATACCTAAATCACGGGTATAATTTTTTTTCGAAATCAGCATGCTTTTATATTCTCTATTTTTAACAAAAGAGATGCTGCGATCGTAAAAATGTCAATAACCGAAATTTAAACAATTCGATGGGGTACGAGCGAAGCGAGCACTTACTATTCAACTTTGTTTGTATGTCTGTCCAGAAGATTACACAGATATTAAAAATTTATTTGACCCATTTAAACCAAATTTTATTTGAACGATCCATATAGGTATACTTGTGCCCTCTCGGTAAAAATTTCAGGTTACTTCTCTCCCTGTGCTATACTGTGGACCCTTTAAGGGCTCCCCATGGGTTTTAAAACCCATCAAAATGGGCTTAATTGGCTAATATAAGAGTAATCGATGAATGAAATTCCGAATTTTAAATAAGCCTGTTTGTCTTGAGAGTTAACCTCAAAAAATGTAACTTGCTATAATTTGTGATTTGCTTGCACAATTAAGAATTAACTAGAGTAGTTAATTAAATCCTAGTTTAAGAATCCAAGAACCTAAATTTAAGCTTAAATTTCTTATAAAGGAGTTGCCTTTCATGACCTTTTAAAAGATAGGTTCTGAGCTATCTATCGTAAATATTTAGGTTACCTATATTCTTGCAAATTGTAGTCACTTTCTCTTTCTCTTTCTTTTCTTCGACAACTTTTGTGGAAATTCTTGCTCTAATTGTAATGGCAATTAGAATGAAGAATTTGGCCAAATAAGCAACTGTCAAATTATCAACCAGGAATTGAATAATATAAAAGTAATTTGAGACTGTGACTGGGATATAATAAAATACATTGATTGTCCTTGTTTCTTCCCAAACATACGACTTGATTTTGATGATGTTAAAGCACATGATGAGGACCAAAAGACGAATTTCTTGAATCCGAGCTGGAACTTTTCGAGTTTTGATTAAAATCATGAGGATAAAGATGTAAGGTATGAGATGAATGAAGTTGTTTATTTGAAGCTCTTGATATTCCTTTAAAATCAAATGAAAAAATGTCAAGTTTTATAAATCAATATGTTTTAATTATTAATTTAAATGATTAATTCAGCTCTGAAAATCTTAAATTGGGTCTAATTCAACTATTATTAGCTTCACTAGTGCTGTACTATATTCTAAAGCGAACACTTAAAAAGCTTAATTTGCATATTCAAATTTCAAAGAATTGTAATAACTAAACTTGATTTTGTGTAATCATTTTCTCGTTTTTTACATAAAAATGGACTTTAAAACTTTAATTTTTAAAGCTCATTTTTTTACTCTCTGTCACAAAAATGACCATGTACCATACTATGTATATTGGTAGTTATACCTAATTGTAATTAGTAAAATATTTTTACATTAAGTTTTGGGTCCAGTTTTGTGGTGAGAAACCTCTCTCTCCACTCACGGGCAGTATGGACAGGTCTTCGATTTTGAACTTCATCATCTTCATAGATTTGTTTTAAAAAATCAACACCAAACAGATCGTCCATTGATAATCTTTAATTTGAACTATAATATTATTTATACAAGGCATTTAAAATTTCAAGATTCCAAAAGATATTTTTATATAGGTATAGGTTAAATGAGTTTTTGAGTGAAAACTAAACTTTTGAAGTCCAGTTTTAATAGTTCTACACGATAATTATTATTTTAATACGAATGTTCACATCGTTCAGAAGCGAGTTTATACATACAAGAGATAAAGATAATAACTATGGAAAATGAAATAGTTGATAATACTCGTAATATTGGTAAAAAAAACTTGGAATTTGGAATGCTAGAGTAACTTATATTATAGGATCTAGATCTAATTACATAATTAGTAATTAATAAGTATAAGGTAACTATTTTACATTATTTTACGTCGAGTTTATTTTAGACAGAGAAATAAAAAATTATTATAAAATTTATATAACAAATTCAAGACCAACCATCGTCGTTTAAACCAAAAATATTGATATCCTTATCTTTGCCATCTAAATAACAATTAACAATTTTAAGTACATCTTGCTCACACTTTCGTCTTTTTTCTGGCTTAATACCCGACATTAAAGTTGCTAAATAACATTCAAAAGCTCCAAAATTGTCTTCTTTCAATTGAGATTTTGAGATTTGACTAAGGTGAGCTTCAAGAACTGGGACTTGAGCTTGAGTAGGGTTGAATCTTTTCCGAGGTTTACTTAAAGGTTGTTTAAAAATTGACGATGATCCTTGAGACGGTTCTTGTGAAGTTGAAGCTGAAATATAAAATTTTGAATTAGTTTTCAACGATCTCTCTTTACCAATAAATATAAATTAAGTTAATTAAAATTTTACCCTCAATCATATCCTCACTGATCATTGCTCCAGACATTGTTCGACGAGTTGATAGAGAATCTTCACCACTTGCATACTCATCCATAAAATTGTCAACTGTTTTTCTTTTCACAATCACCGCCTTCATGAAGTTCATTTGATTGAAAAATTTCCAAGTTTTTTTCGAGTCCGATTCAAGGGTGTCATCCTCATCAAGATTATCGCCAGTTTTCTCTTTACCGATTTGGCTTCTAAGCTTATTTCTATATGTATCAGCAAGACATTTCCAGGTTTTTTTGCATTCTTCGACTGTAGAAATTTAGCAAAAATGGAAAAAATTAATGGATAATAATAATAATGGGCATGTATAAAATATAAATTAACACATTTTCAAAGTAATTAATTCAAGACATCAGACCAGACATGCACATATTAAAAGAGTACCCTATTTAATGTAATTTTAAATACCTGATTTGGACACATTTTCAGCTACGTTTTTCCAGGATTGGGCCTTTATTTGTAGACTTTTATATTCTTCTAAAGACTTGTTCCAAATCGGCTCATTCTCAAAAACAGAGGAAATCAATAACTCCTTGAATAAATCCCTACTCACATTTTCAATTTTAACTTTTGAAGGCACAAAGTCACTTTCCTCCGAAGACATTTTTAATTTTACAAAAATTGACCAAAAAATTGACAAAATTGACCAAAAAATGATAACAAATGGCCAAAAATTGATAATTTTTCAAAAGAGTGAAAGTTGTAAAAGTGAAAAAGAAAAATCAAATTTTTGATCTGAATTTTTACATAGCATAGTTTCAATTTTTTCATTAATTAGGGTAGGGTACTTATTATACAGAGAATATCAATTTGCCCCAGCCCAGCTAAAGGTTTTACCATTACCACCCTGCACTGTCCAGCAGCAGAAGATTACTGGAAAACTAGTGGTCCCCAAACTTGACTTGAAGGACGACCCTTATACTTATACTTATAAGTGTTGTGTCATTTCGACAAAAATTTCAATTGCCCCATGTTGATCAAATGAGTAAAAAATTAGAATTTGACATCTGTTTGATTCGAAAAGATTGTTCTATAAATCATTAGTTTGGTAAGGCAATCGAGAAATTTTTGTTCTCATTTGAGAAATCCAAATCCAATGATCTTTTTTGTTAGTTATTTCTAAAAAATAAAGAAAAAGCAACATGTACCTAGACCTAGGTGCATAGTACATAGGTAAGTTATTAATAAGCCTATTAACAATCTCTACCTACTGTTTGTGTATTGCATTTTGTATTCGTAAAAATAATTCTGATTCTGATCATCATTGATCTTATTGATTTATTTTCAATTTAGTTTAGGTATAATACTGCAATTATTTATAGACAGACATCTCAGAAAATTAAGAAAAATAAATATTTTCTAAACATAAGTAATTAGGTACATGCTTTAAATAATATATTTAAAATATCGTGAACTTTTAAATTACTAAATCGAATAAGTATTTCATATTCATAATAATTTAATAAGTAAATCATACAATTACTAATACATAGGTACAATTACAATAGTGCAAATAATATTACAAAGAGAGAAATAATCAAGAAAAACAAGAAATGACACGTCAAATAATACAATTACGAGTAATACTTCCTGGATAGTTTAAAAAACAAGGACAAAGCGAGTATTTATCTTGTTCTATTTTTCTTTTATTATAGTTAAAGAGCATGATTAATTTATATTTGCCTATTTCTAATTCTATTTCTATACTTTATATTATCTGTAGGTAATGTATATTAAGGTACTACTTTTTTTTAAACTTTTAGTATGGAATTTGATTTTGGTAGAATTGAATCATATCATACGTCTTTGTTCTTTTGCTCATGAAAGAATTCGAAATGACATTTAGCATATGAACTGCAGCTTCTTTATCGCTTGCAGCTGGTAAAAATCTTGATCGAAGTAGCCGAATTGTTTGACCTCTAAAACAAGGTAGTCCAGTGTCCAACATCAACGATACAAGTGAAATAATCGATTCATAATATGGTCTAACGGCAAGGAAAGATTGGACACATAGATGGGAAAACCACTTGAATGGCGCAGCATCAACTTTTCCACCCATAATCATGACCATTTCTTCAGTTAATTTAATGTCTGGCTCAAATCCCAAATTGCCACCTAAAGTAATTAATTCAAGTCAGTAACATTTAATTTATGCCTAGTTTAATTTTTAATTACCTGGTGAAGACTCGAACATAAACCCAAAATCTATAATTGTAAAAAGATTATTTCATAGAATTCCTTTAAAATAATATTTTAGGTAGTATAATTTCTTACCAATATGAATTATGTTTCCTTCAGCATCAATCATAATATTTCCATTATGACGATCTTTAATCTGTAATAAAAATCCAACTACACTGTATGCAGCCATTGACTTGATAAAATTTCTTCTAGCTGCTTGATATGCACCAGTATCTATAAAAATTATGGGAAAATATAAGTAAACAGTAAATATAAGAAATAAGAAAATATAGGTAATTAAGTACATTTTACTAATTCAAGTTTTTTTTACCTTCATCACCATATTGCTTAAGAAAATATTCGTAAAGTCCAACATCAGCTACATTGATAAAAAATTAGTTTAATTTAAAATTGAAACAAATATCTCTACCTATTAGAATTAGTACTAGTCGACTTACTTTGCCTTCCAAGTTGATCTCTAGATTTTGCGTTAGGAACACACTCTTTAGATAAATTAGAAATAATCAAGTTTAAAATAATTTGTATTTATCAATAATTACTAATTTAAGTAAAACAAGAATTTACCAATAACACCACACCCAGGTGCTGTCGCAACTACTCTATATGGAAACAGGAAAACGTCAACACCAACTTGTGTAAAGATATTTTTGAACAATGAAATAACTTGGAGAGCTAAAAATTTAAATATAAAAGTAAAGGAAGGATTAAGCTTTAGTTTTCAATATACTTGAATAAAAAATTAATTTACCTAACATATCCTGTCTAACATCGTCACCAACTTTGAAAATTGCAGCTTGCCATTGTTCAATTGCAAGACTTGGTCTTCTCTTTTGAAGGATTTGGGCAGCAGATTCTGTATCTTGAACTTTAACATCAAGTCCCTCCACCTCGACTTGTGTAATTCCACATCTTTTAACCTTGAAACGAGCCAAAAATGGAGCTTTTGCGGCACTTTGCATAGGAGTTCCACTTTTATTATCAATATCAATAACCAGAGCTTCCGGGTTACTTGGCAAATAACATCCTTTTTGAACATCGACTTTAGCTAATTCTTCAAGACAAGCTTTTTTCCTCTCAGGTCCTTTAGGAAACTTTCGTATAGTACCACTAATTCCAGTAATTTTATCAAAAAATCCAAATTCTCTTTCATAAAACAATCTAGCAGGACCAGAAAGCGATGAAACAATTGTAGATATTAGACTTTCAAGAATATCAGCTATATCAACATCCCGATGATGTCCTTCTTCATCCATATAGATATTTGTTTGCATATTCCAAATTAATTGATGAGCAACAAGTTGAGATTTTGCTGCGATGGTTTTAATAAATTCTGACACATATCCCATCGAGTCATGTCTGACCGCTTGAACTAGTTGAGGAATATAAAACAATACAGCTTCAGAGGGAAACGATAAAAGAGAACGACAAGCATATTGTGCTGTTAGAGGATGTGGTGGATATTGCCTACTGAAAAAACTTAAAGCTCGAATCGGCGTGCCTATAGATGGAATAATCTTGCTTAGAATTTGCTTACATAGATAATTATAATTATTTATAAATTTTGGAACTTACAAGGTGCCCAGCTCAAAATACTACATAATTCAGGAGCGTCGTTAAGAACCAGATCAGGTGTAACAAGTAAAGTAACAGCCTCGGGATATTCCATACAAGAATCTGGATATAAACGTACTAAATTTGACACTTCTGAAGGAACAACGGATTTTTCAGAAGATTTTAACCGGTATGGCAAATGGATTGCTAAAAATTTAAAAGATATTATAAAGATAATAGACAATTAATTCATTTATTACCTACATTATTATTATTGTATCAAATCGCTTACCTAAAATAGGACTAATTTCCCAGGCAAGACGAACTGATTCCCTCCATATCTTTTCCGATGATTTCATAGCTCTCCAGGTGTTTAACGTTGCTTCACCTTTATAATAGAAAAAATATAATAGATCCTTAAATTAATCTGTTATATAAGTAGGTATGTATTATAAAATTATACCGGGTAAAGTTAATTCTGAATTTGCAAGCGGATTAAGCCAGGTAGTCAATACATCTGTTTCTTGTGCTAACAATTCTAAAATAAGATTTCTTTTCCTGATAGTTTCTTTTACAGTATCCTTTTCATATTTATCTTTTCTCTTTTTAAGTAATGATGGTAGAGGTGTTGAAACAGCTTGATTTTGCTTATACATAGTATTCATCCAGCCATCGCCAAATCTTATTTCACTAGCACCTGCAGTTGCTAATCCATTTTCTTTTAATAATACTGCACCATTCCCATTTTTCGGCCAATTTTCAATAGGTGTTGCAAGACTTAGAGGTCGAATATATTTTTTATCATTGTGTAATATTTGCCAAAATTTCAAAACACTTTGTAGATCTTTTCTGAGAATAGTTGGATCTTGATTTGGAAATGAATAACCTTTGCAGAAATAATCAAATGCTGATGAGTAAATTCTTTCTCTTAATACTGCTTTTTTCAATGATGCGTGTCGACCACTTGAGTCATTTTGTAAAAGTGAGAGTGCACAACCAACCAGACGAAATCTTGGACCAATCGCTTGAATGTCTCGAGTTAAAAATGTCCCTTCTCCAATACTCAATGGAAATGTTCTATTGATTAAATACAAAAACATTTCCACAATGTCTTCATTACACGATTTATTATTATCAACAAGTTCACAAATAAAATTGACCCAAATATCGTGTGGTTTTACATTTGGTGGTGTCCTTGTCATTGTACAACCTTCATATGCAGCTAATGGAGAATCCGTAGTGTCAACAAAAGCAAAAATGCCCAGCCTTCTCTCCAAGCTGCATTGAAAAGCACCAAACATTTCTTGTAAAAATGGTAAAGTTAATTCTTTTCTTGCAGATAATATCCACATCCAACATTCTGATGCAATTAACAATGTTTCTTCAGTGAATTGGTATATCGGAGCCCAACAAATCGAATGAAGTAATGAACGATTAACTGTTTTTGAACTAATTAACAAAGCAGTTGCTTTCCAAAGTGAATTTTCGAATAATTCTCCCACCGAACTTCTTCTTCTTCTGGCTTTTCTATTATGTGGACTACGCGGCGAAGCTGGCTCTGAAGAATCACCTTTAAGAATTTTCATAAACTTTTCTGTAACAGTTTCCAAACTCTCGGTCATAAGCATTCCACGAACTTGTCCTAAATAATGACTTCGAAGTGTTAGGGATGATGTAAATCTTGATAAAGAACTCTTTGTACAATCTGGTCTTTTATCTAATGTAGATTCCGGTAATGATTCACTTGCGTAATTTAATCCATTAAACTTCAATAACGTTTCAGCTGCCAAAGATAAACCTGCATGATGATGTGAGGTTGAACCGGGTGAATGGAGGTTTAAATATTCTTGTAAATGTGACCTAGTTGCTTGAGGAGCCCATTTGAATGCTTCTTGTAAAAATCCAGCGCATCTTTCAGCATAATCACGTACAATTGCTTCTCGAGCTTCAATCGTATCTAGAAGTTGTAGTGTGTATTTTGTTGAAGGTATTTGAAGTGGTGAATTTTCAACATTAGGATCAATATTCAAACTTCTCGTAACAACTTGTAATAAATCCAGCATTGTATGAATAACCATACGACTCCAAAGTAGATGAGGGAATTTATCAACTAGACCAGATAGATATTTATCTAAAAAATAAAAATATGAATTATAAAGTAAGTACATATTATTGATTTTTTAATTTAAATACTATACCTGCAACGCGTCTGATTTGACGATGAATATGATTAAAACGTATCAAAAGAAATTGTGCATGAGATTCTAAAAATAAAAAACAATAATTAGAAATATAGGTGGTGAATTTGAACCTATCTATAATGAATAATATAAATTCATAATACCTAATGATGCTTCTCTGTCTCCTGTTTTATCTTTACCATCCATAACTTCTAAAAATCTTGCAAACACTTTCTCTCCAACACACCTGTTTAATTAATAATAAGTTATTATATTGAATAATGATAAGATATTTTTAGAAATAAAAAACTTACGCAATACATTGCCAAAGTCCTAATTTATCTTTTTCTATAAAGTTTAAATAAAATTATTGGTAATTTTTCTTAATAGTAAATTGAATGTACAATTTAAAAATTAGGTAAATGCTTCTACTTACGAATTGATGGTTCACATAAATACTCAAAAATTGGAATAAAACCTATATAAAATTTTTATAAATTAGCAAATAAAAAGATAATTATAATGTATAAGTAAAAAGTGAATATTTACTTGGCTCAGCCATCGTTTGAACTCGAAGTGTCTCCAACCAATAAACAGATAAAACATAAGCACATTGCGGGAATGGTAATCCTTTAATTAACGATTGTAAATCAGGCGGATTCTCAAGTAAAGTTGAAATTTTATTTTTAAATTCTTGAAGTTCAATGGGGGACACAGCATCAGATCGTAAAGCTGAAGTATATTGTAATTCACGGAATTCTGAACGAAGACTCGTTTTACAAATTAAAAGTGGACTTTTGGATGCTATTTCCCTCACACCATCGTACCTGATAAAATTAAAATATTTTGCATTATATACTAATTGGATATGAGTAAGAATATACTAAATTTTAAATTAAATTACCATTCAGCCGGCCATAGTCCAGTTTTACTATCCTCAGATGTAAATCCCATTATTATGCAATAGAGCCAAAAATCTCTGAATAATTTATGAAGTCGAGGACGAACTTCCAAATTACTAGTCCCAGGCATTCGTCCCATCAACAAAGCTACAACTGGGATTAAAGTTCCAAGGTTTCCAGCTGATGTTGAAGCTTTTATAGTTGCTGGAGATTTTTCAGCAGCACGTTTCCCCTCTAATCCTAACTGAACAAACAGTTCCAACAGTCTTACAATCAAATCATTCATTAAATTCTCTCCTTGAATAAATAGTGCAATATTTGCTAAAGCATTCATCACAGCTCCAGATAAATGTCTATATTTTCTTTCATCGACTTGATTAGAATACGCACTACTACTAGCTTCAATTGTAAACATGGTGAACATTTTCATGACTTCTTCGTATACTGAAGACTATTAAAGATAGAGCAAATGCTTAATTATAATTACACAGAACTGTGAATATATTTTTAATAAACATACCTCGCATTTTGCAATAACAATACAAGCCAATTGATCCACAATCAGAGTATCGAGAACCGCTGGCATCTTTCCAACACGTTGTTGTAGAAAATGTAAAACTGACTCGGTTGTCTTTGGAGTTTCTAAATTTTAATGAAATAAATGAATTTACTTTACTTATAAAATGTAATTTTATTATATAATTTACCTTTAAGTGTTATCCCAACAATTCCTGAAAAAAATTCAAAATTATATAAATGTCTGAATAACTAGAATTTTATATAAAATACATACCTAACATCACAATAGTATTTGTTAAAATTAAAAGAGATCCACCGTCTTTTTCTAATGAATTTGTAAGATCTTGACCTTGACTACAATCCTTCTCGGCTGTAAAAACACGATTTGATACTGAAGCTAGAAAAGCTTGTACACAATTAGGGTCAATTGTTAATCCAGACTTTAATGCAATACAGAGATTCTCAATTGCTAAAATTATATAAAAGTTTTTAATAATAATAATCTACATTGTTATAATCTCAATCAATATTAAAGGTACATACCAACATCTCTTAATCTATGAAATGCATCGCCAATAGCACTCTCATTACGATCTAAACTATCCTTTCCGATTTTTGAGTTTTCCAAATCGAAACCATCTACAAAAAATACGGATTAAGCATGGTAAGTATTAAAATAATTTGTTTATTTCTATCTTACTTTTAGTTCTGTTCCGATTCTCATATAATCGAATAAGGATTTGCGATGGATTAATTAAAAATTCTTTTAAATATTGTATAGACGATGATGCAATTGTTGGGAATTTCATAGCCAGGCCACCTAATCCTAAAATAACAAAATTACAATTATATTATGCATAATACGATAGTATATAGACATAGACATAGAACTATTATTAGGAGAATTAAAATATTAAAATTATGAAGGTACCTTGAAGACAAACCAAAAGAAGTGGCATATGTGCCAATGCTAAATTATTTGCATGTGTATCATTGATTTTTTCATTCAAACGACTACACAAATTGTCAGCACCTATTTTATACAGTAGAATAATTATATGAATTATACTAAAAAAGATTTTATTAGTTTTTACCAGTTTCATCGGCAATTGCCCAGACTAGAAGTTCAACACAATTTGCATTAGCTTGAACATTCATTCTAAATGTGCTAGACTTTTTCTCATGACCTCGTTCAGAATCCTTGAATATTTAGAGAATAAGAAAAATTGAATACCTATTTGTATTGTAAAATGTAAACTAATCTATAATAACCTATAGCCTATAATAATAGAATAAGAGAAATGAAGCCAACTTACATGTGATGTCCGTTTCGTATATGTCATTAATTCTGTTTGTCCAGATAAAAATAAACCCTTGACAAATTCTTGGACATCTTTAGTAAATGGTACTGGTAATTCACGATGACGATGTAAACATTCTTTTAAAAGGGACACCATTACAAGATTTAAAACTTCGCTCAGGGTTCTAATAAAAAATAAAGCAGTTACATTTAAAGTTTTATTATAATTAAAGAGATCTAAAATAACCAAAAAATACCTATAATGCATTGAACTATTCCCCTGAAAAACTCTAACTTCACCTGCCCATGTGTCAAGAGTTGTTAAAACAAACGGATCGAGCAAACTTTTGGCAATTTTCAAAATTCTTTGCAATTCAGCAACCGAATATTTCACTATTGGATTTGGATTATTAAAAGCTTGAAAGGATGATCCAACTTTACGAAAAAATATTGTTGTATAATTTTTTGAATCTTTTGATGATAAAAATATGTCAGAGCTGTGAATTTTATAAAACAATAAATCAATAAAAATTAGGTACCTATCTTATTATATTATAAGTTTTATTATAATAATAACTTACAAAGAATCGGAGCATATAGACGATGGATCAAAATATGATGATAGTGATGGAGGAATGACTGATCTAAAATTTGGAATATATTTCGAGTTCTTTCTATCCTTTGTAGCTTTCACTAGTAGTGGTGGTGGTGGTTTAGGAAATATCATAGAAAAAAGTGCTTCTCTTTTTTTATCCGAGTCTTTGGCCACTGGATCCAGTAATCTTCCAAATGCACGACCAACTCCTAATAACACCGGTAATGTAACATCCACAGTAGTTTCTAAAAAAATAAAATAATCATTATATTATCATAATTATAAAAATAAAACAACAAGAATTTTACCTTTCTTATGTTGATCATTATTTGGAGTTTTGAGTGAATCAGTTATAGTGTCAGATAATCTTTGTAAAACTTCAAGTTGACAAGAAATAATATTTTTTCTATCAACCTCATCCGCCAATACAGCCACATCACTCAATAAAGTTGTGAGTACAAAACTCAACTTTTCAGGCATCGGGATTCCTTTAGAAAGACAATAAAAATAGACAAATTAGTACTTAAAACGCATAATAAATGTATCATGAACGAATCATTTATAAATCTTACTATCATGTGAATTGTATCTTTGAAGTGACCACTGGGATTTCGGCAAAGATTTAAAAAGTTGCAAAAGATATGTAAGAATTCGCTCACGGTGTTGTAAACCGGACTCAAGGAAATATATCCCAAGTGCAACAATTGAATCATGAGCCCTATAAAAATTAAAAATACATCAATTAACATTTGTTTTGCTTAAATTTAATACAGAATCTCACAATTCAGTTGGGCTAAGCTAAGGCTAACTAAGAAAAACCCTTCGACTCAATTTTACATTATGAATATGAATCAATGTAAAATGAGGTTAGAAAAGAATTTGGTTTTTCCTAGCTAAATTAAATATTTAAATAATATATAATAGTTAAAATTTATCATTCATTTTCTTAATTACCTTTCATCTAGCCGGTACACACCATTTAAACTCTGTTTAGGACAAAGATCAAACAATCTTTCAACCTAAAAAACCAAAATAGATTAATAAACTAAGGCAAGGCAAATTATGTAATAAATTAACTTTTTAATTTCTAATTACCTTCTCCCATGGTGTTGGGTCTTGTCCAGCCAGACATCGAGCTAAAAATTAAAAACAAATTAAAATTAGGAGAGTATCATTTTAATTCTTTTCGCTTAGCTCTGAATACCCTATTTTATCCTCACATTTACAAGTAAATCAAAGCAAAAACAATGCCAAAATCGAGTTTATCAGAGCTACAATTAGACTACAATTTTATTGCAATAATAGCTACAAGGTAATGAACAATGAATAATGATATAAATAAAAATGATACACTTACCAAGATGTTCGACAGTTTTCCCAAAAAAGCTTTTCTTGTCCGAAAGCATATTTCTCCAGCTGGTCCAGCAGTAGAACTTTAATCACCAACAATTAACTAATTATCCAAATTACCCAATTATTGGGTCCCAATACAACAATTAAAAACTTTCATTTTTCACAATTAAATTGAAAAAAATGGTTTTTTGAACAAATTGTCCAATTGTCTTGTAGAAGAGAAATTCCATTGAATGACATTTATGAAGTATTTAAAGATAAAATAAACACAAGTAGGTACTTCTAACTTATCTATCTAAATATTTATCACTAATTCTAATTACAGTAATTGTAATTATGTAATTGTAATTGTAATTATAATTGAAGATTACCTACAAAAAATTATTTTGAGACTTTTTCTGTTCCCCTACTATTTTTATATTGATTTTTGAGATTTTAAAATTTCAAGTCAAGTGTCAAAGAATCATTTTTATTTGGGGTAAGTTTGGAAAAACCAGATTTTTCAATTATCAATTAATTTAAAGTATCTTATGTCTTTAGTGTATGTTTGAAATGAAATAATGTTTTTCAGAGCTGAATTAAAGGTTTAGACCTATAGAACATAACTATAGGCAAAGATTAAGGTCATTCATAAAATAAATGGTAACTGGTAAATGGATATATTTTAGAAGAAATTAGAAATTAGAATTAGAATTTAGAATAGAAAATAGAAATACCCTGCATTAAAATTATAGGGTACAATAATTAAGTAAGACATTCATTAAGACTTAAGACAGTTCATTCAAAGTTCAAAACAAGATCAAAGCCAAAGTCAAAGTCAGATAAACATAATAATTACTGTAGGTATTTCTAATTTCTGGATAATAATAAGTTAGGTAAAAAATTTAGCACTATAATGTATGTAATTAACTAAGGTATTTGGATTTTCAAAACTAACTTGTACCTAATTACTAATTACTTGTAGTAATTATTTAATTTTTAAAAATGAATTGAAGCACGCATGTAGTCTGTAGTACCTAAATTCGATTTCGAGCCTAAAATACCTATAATATGCTTAATATTAATAATAATAATGTAACACCCCTTTAATAAGTATAAATGTTTGATTGACTTAATTACAATTTATAAGATAAAAATATAATTCATAAATCAATACTTACATAGGTAGTTATAAAATAATTGATTTAAAAATGAATTAAAAATATTTCAACAAAAACAAAAAGAACAAATTGGAATGGAAAGGAAATGAAACTTTTTCTCTTTCTGATTTCTTTTAACTCTTTGTATTATTTAACTCCAAAAAATTATTATTTAAATAAATGTGTTATGTCGATTTCTGATTCTGATGCTTGTCCTTGATCGAAGTTTGAAGTTTTGAGTTTAGAATTTTGACTAGTTTTTGTGGAATTTTTTAGAATTAGGATTTACCAATTTAAAAAATACCTATCTAATGTGTGTATAGGTATGTATTATAGGTATTAGATATAATATTCAGTTTCAGTAGGTACTTAGACTTAGGTACAGTACAGTGCCATTACCTACTGCCTACTACTGACTACTGATGGTACTTTAATAAAAGTAATATTATGATTGGGGTAAAAAATACGATACATTAAAAAAGTTTATAAGGAAATCTAAAACTGAAATTATTTAGCTACCTAAATGAGCATTTAAAATATACAGGGTTATCCAAAATGATAGGGACATTTTTTTTCTCTTTACTTTTGGCTGAATAATAACTTCAAATCTTGTACGTTTTAACAAGTCATAGATGAAATCGATAGAGAATTGAACGGAGATCACGAATCTGAAAACCGTTAATAGCTGCAAT
>JAQIXA010000757.1:0-34950 GCA_034699045.1 Nanhermannia cf. coronata Gr-Ori-00579
TAAAATAAATTTTCTTTTCAGAAATTTGAATTTTCCGCTCAAAATGCCCTTGCGAAGCTGGGCTTAATGCTAGTTTATAATCATCAACAAAGAGTCAGTTGGCTTGGATTTTGATATATGAGAAGTTGCTCAGGTTGATTAAATCCCTATTATGTGATTTTATAATAGGGTATTATGCAATTTGCAATACATACTGCGTATCTACTGATATCTATACTTAATACATACTCATATTTCAATGTAGTATTTTGTAAGGTTAAAATGCATTTAAAATTGTTGCTTTTATTAAACAACAACTTGTTGCTGCAGTTTTCACTCTTTATCAGAAAAAATAAATAGTCAAAATGCAAAAGATAAACTTGATTTCGGCTCTTCTACTACTATCTATTTACAAGGATTATTTTATCTAATCCCCCAATAAATAAAGAATTAAATGGCTTGTACCTACTCGAATTTAGAAATCTTGTATCAGTACCTAAGTACAGATACTTGCATTCTACTGCACTGTGTAAAAGTAATTTTAATCAATTTTGCTGTTCATTCAACTTCATGTCAATATTTCATCAATACAAAATAGCTATTCTTTGTAATACCTACTACAATACAAGGATAAATACTATCCAATTTTACCAGTTAAAATGCTAAATTGCTCATTTGGAATTCTTCCAGCAAAAAAACTTTCAAGTTTAAATACTACTTATTACTACAAGGTAATAATATATATAGCTAATTTATGGCTCAAATGATATTCATATGCACAGGATTAATGAGAAATAAGGTATTTGTTAATAACTCTTTAGTTTTAGCTGATTTTTTAAAAAAATCACAAAGTTCTAATCGTAAGGTACCTACTTATATGCATGAACTCCGCTTTTTAACGGAAAATGTGGGAGGGTGTAGAGTCTATCTGATTTGTAATTTGTTTTATCCAGACAGAATACAAAAGATACACAGTGTCTACAACTAATTTATTTATTTGCTTAATTTTTGCCCATAAACTATCCATATTCTACTGATACAAGTATCTATACTAATATACAAAGTAATACAATAGAACTTTTCAAATACAGGTAGCCGTCCCTTGTCTTGTGCAGATAGTTAGTAATTAATGGTCCTATTAAATTTAACGATTATTTTGGCAGTCACTTGACTTCACTACTATACATACTCGTACGCACCCTAATAAATACATCTAACCAGTACCAGTAGTACCAGTAGTACCAATACTTGAACTTATACCTGCATAAATACCCTTGACAGATTGAAAATGTAAAATGCATTGCAAATAAATTTCAGATATTTTTAACAATTAGCTTATTTACATATTTACTTACAATGAATGCACTATGACTATGAGTAACGATCAATTTTGTGAGGGCAGTAGTGATCTACGGATAGTATTTGTAATATATATTAGGTACTAACTATAATGGTAGTATCAGTGCAGTGGCTGATGTGAAGGTCGTTTAATTTTTAATTTGTAGAACAAGTCCTGAAATACTGGAACTATTATACTGATAAGTTATAGAAGAGATATTATTCTATAAAAGTGGGTGTGTATTCGCTGAAAGATAATTTAATAATACGAATAGTAGCAGTTAAGATTAAGATTGGGTTTGTTATTATGACAAGTGGGTTCAATTAATCACTGGAATTGGACATTAGACGACTTTGGCTCAAAACTTGAAAAACAGGATAAGAGGAAGTAAATTTAGAGATACATAGAGATGATTTCAATCTTAGATTACTATGAATTTCCATTGGGATTTTATATAGACCACAGTACCAGTACGGGGAACAGACTTGAGGGTAGGAAGTCAAGTGTTGAAATGGAGATCTTGGATATCAATCAAATTGACAATTTAAAGATCGATCGAGTTGATTAAATTCAGAATCAGAAATACTTAAAGTCAAAAATATAAGTAGTTCTGATAATACTCGTATACAATAGGTAGGAACTTTTATTGATCTGTGAGTAATGGGACCTTTGCCTTACTGTTATAGGTAGTCCCATTTTATCGTAATAAAAAGGTCATTATAATGAGATTTTTAAAATTAATTTTGAGCATACAATACATAAAAGTAAAGTACTTAACTGTCCAATTAGTCCCCCATAAATTGATCAAGTCAAGAGCAAGTAGGACACTTTACATTTATTTTTAATCTTTCGGAAATAAAATTTTCAAATATAGCTCTCTGCCAAATCAAATGACCTGGTAATGCCATTTTTTCCACATTAATTGTAACTGTATTGATCGTAACACTTGTAGTAGGTATAGTCTTATGTATGGGACCACACATTAAACTTTTTTTAATGATCTTTAATGCTAATTTAATCCTATTGTTGTCACCTACCTATGAATGAAAAAAAAATCTATTTTTTTGGTCGAGCTATTAAAATAAATCAACCTAGTCATTGCATATTACTATTATTATTATCATCATGTGAACTTTTCGATGTAATGGCAATAATAATAATCTAGTAATAAGTCGTAAAAAAATGAAGATCACTCTACTTATACTAAAAACTAGGTGGAAGGTAATAGTAGGTCGATCTGTAAATAGACAGGGAAGTACAGTTCATTTCTCGATATTTAAATTTTAAATACCCATATCGGTACAATACAATCCTTTCGGATAACAACTTTTTTTTTTACGATTTTTGAACGGGTTCTATGTAAAAGGTGTCAATTACATTCAATTCGATATGTGACAAAAGAAAATATGCAAAAATAGTCAATTGGGGTGTCAACCCAATTGTACTGGCAAAACTAATAAGTAGATGTAATAATAGTAATAATAATAATAATAATAAGAAGAAGAAGAATAGAAATAAAATAGTTAAAAAAGGAAGCAGGAAAAGGAAATATTTTTAATGGATTTCCAACTGGACTTGGACTTGATACTTGAATACTTGATATGTATTTGGTATGCTATTTTACTGGCAAGGTAATAAAAAAATTCGACCACACCATCACTATTTATGCAAATCGAACCCTGGGCACGATTTTTCGTCTAAATTTAATGTGAAAAATGAACAATTCTCAGGTTAGAACAATCGATCAGAGAAAAATCTATCTCAACATATTTACTATACTACTACCTACTTAAGTATATCAAAGTAGGTAGGGTACTTTAAATTTACATACAATAATAAATACCAATATACCTGCATACATATTATTATCTTATTGTCTTAAATGGACTGAAAAAGTTTTTGATTCTTTTACGAGTATAGGGGTTATTGTATACAATCTATGAGTGGAATTAGCGGTTCTTGTCTTTCAAAGAAATAAGAGTAAAAGCAAATTTACTTACCGAGTACTAGTCGTTGGGTCTACTATTGAGCCTGCTGTATAGGTTGTATTCGTAGTAGATAGGTAGTGTATGATATGATGGGAACAATCGGAAACGGAATTTTGCAACTTTTTCTCACTCAAATGTTTATTAAATTCGTTGCCCTTTCAATTAATTAATTTAAAATTTATCCAAAAATGTCCTTTTAAATATGTATACTGAATAGGTATAGGTATTCAGGTTCAGGTTAGTTTTATCAATTAGTCCCACATTTCCCCAGTGTACCGATATTTTAGTTTATTAGTTTATAAAACTCACTTATTTGAAATTTTTGACTTTGTGTCGATCTGCTGGTCTGAGATACTTGATGAGGTAATAGCAAGACACTTGTCCAATTATTCAATTATTATTTCCTGAAGTATTTTCCAGTTATTATCGAGGGGGTAATTGAGAAGGACCGGTGTCATGCAACTTTTTTCGAGACTTTAATTCTCTGGTATGATCTGGTATTTGAGTAGAGAGAAATCTTGGCGATGTTGGTCGTGGTCACTACGAGGAATCAAATGAAGTTTTCTTGAGATGATTCCAACTCTTTCGTTCGTTTTCCCGAGATTGAATAATCTTGAAAGAGCAAAGGCTTACCTATACTATCCTCTCAAAAATCCAAATCCAAATCCAAGTAAGTTAAGTGAGATTTTCAAGTAACAAAATACTTACCTACTTGGGTATTTGACGATGAATTCAGGGGGTGTTTGCCTTGTAAGTTGCCCATGTTCCTCCTCAGCGGATTCCCATTATTACCATTGCCATCACCACAATACAATACCCATACAATGCACTGCAATAGTACAATACCTACGAACGATACTATCATTGAATAGGTATGTATGTGTATGTAGGTAGGTAGGTACGAGTACTACACTGTTTTCTAGTACACCATTGCATACATAAGCTTATATAACCATATGGGCTACTCCATTAGTAGTTGTGTATGCTAGTGGTGTGGTACTTGTGTCCTAACCTTCGAGAGAGTTTTTATTCCTAAGTTTAAGTTTAAGTTTAACATAAAATTGTAATAAGTATACTTACCTAACACATAGTTATATGTAAGTACACATAATGTACAACTATTCCAAATAAATGCAGAAAAATGCACCCCAACAGAAAGGCAGGTACAGATAGCACAGAATTCAGAATTCTGAATACTCCGTTTATTTCCCTTTCCTCACAAGCAATCACAAAATATTTTTATTTTTATAATAGCTCATAAGCATGCAAACATTTTTTCTGTCTTTTTAGAGTGCCCTTTTTTGAGTGCAAAAATTCTCATCAAGTTCAAGGCCTTGTTGGTCTAGGACTAGTCCAACTAGTAGTACCAGTATGTAGTACTATTCGATCTGAATGATCTGATGCAATAATAATTTGGTTTCGATAGATCAATCTAATTAGTGGGTCCCATTCTTTTCAAGTATTGGCTATTGCATATCTGTAGATGTGATGCAGCTAATTATACTACATAATATCTTGATGACCTATCTTTATATCTTCTTTATTATTACCTTTATTGCCTTATCATTATCATTTAGATTAAGATTTGGGATTTTTCTTGCGATAATTGCGGTAGTCACAAGTCACAAATGGCAATACTTATGCAAAAAAGGTTGAGGTTCCAAAAGAAACGGGACTGTCCCATCTCATCATCAGCACAATTCACCTTAAGCCTCCAACACTTGACTATTGACTACCACTTGTAGTACCTACATAAATACTACTATTAGTAGCGACTTGAAATCTACTTACATTCATAGGTATGTATACCTATGTATAAGTTATAAGTACTACTGAATAATATGTATGAAGATACATTTTTTGCGATTTTTTTCTACTTTTGTATCTTCTCGAATGCTTAAATGCTCTGGGCAATGCCCAGGACGACGATCAAGAGAAAAAGATAAGCTCTTTGTTTGCCAAAAAGAGATGGACAGCCGTCTTTAATGGACAGAGGAGCAAGTAAGCAGAAGAAGAAAAAATCTTTTGGGCAAAGCCCAGCTTCCTCTCATCATCATTATCATCAGCAAAATCAGAAGCACTTTTAGTAGCCCGCACAAATCACATGTAGCCCTTGGTCAGTCATCAAATTTACACATACCTATGGAATTGAAATTACAAAGACAAAATATTCAAAGTTTTCTCAATCATTTGTAAATAGATATTTTACAGGTAAAATATCAATACTTTTAAATTTTGACAATTATTTCAAAATTTTGATTTACACTTTTGAGAATTAAGTTAATGTCGAGGTTTGGTGAAGATGGTACGATTTTTTATATCATCTCCGGCTGATCAATTTTTCTCTCAAGTGAAGAATCCGGAAATGATGATCATTAATTTGTCCACCCTTTCATGCCTTAATACAACTATCTACTATATCTACTGATAGTACCCTACATAAATACATAGTATTGGACTTGGACTTGAGAATTAGTTCGAGTGTCGACTGACTTTGTAGGCAAAAAATGCTTTTAGAAAACATTATATATGTAAGTAATTCTGACAAATTATTCCGATTTGACAAAATAGTCAAGAAGTCATAGTACAAAATATACAATTGCTTTTTTATGCAGTAGGTAATAATGCGCTATTACCTACTTAGGATTAGATAATATATAAGTAATTAAGGACAAAATCCGACTAAAAGTACAAATAGGTAGTTGACTCTTTAATACCTATTTCTTAATAGGATTTTTTTAAATTGTCACAAAAATGATCTCTGGTATAGGTAATATGTATTTACACTTATAGCTCACATAACTTATGCAATTATTAAGAGGAACAGAAATACAGAATTGTTTTTAGAGTCGGTTTAGTAGTTGACTTTGTACTTTTTCTCAAAATGACCAAAATTGGAACTTTTCATTTAAATATGCGAATCTCAATGACCTAAATTGAGATGTTTAAATTTAAATAATAGGTGTATTTACTATTCGTAGATATGAATTTAGAGATACCTACTACTATAGTATATACCTACGGATAATAGTAAGTACCAAATACCTATTTAAGTTCATTTTAAAATCTTCCAATCTGCCAATACTAGTGCCTATGCTTACATTCATATAATATGTATTAAAGTCCATTCTTTATACTTAGGGTATTAATACTGATATACTGAGTATGCATACATACCTAGTATATTTGTATATAAGTATATGTAAATAAGAATAACTAATCTGTAGATAGTATTTTCTTGATATTTTTTGATCTTTTCTCAAGTTTAACTTATTTGCAGATTATTGAGAAAAATGTATCTATTTACAGTAGATAGATAGGGAGGTAAATAAGAGTCAATTGTATCTGCATGTACATTTCCCTTTCTCTCATTTGTTTAAAACTTCAACTTACATAATAATTTTCCTCAAGATATTTTCTATGTACAAAGTGCCAAGTACATACATACAATGTAATACATTTTATACTAGTACTACTGACTGCTGGTAAAATACTTTGACTGCTTTTGCTTGCTTAAACTTTCCATTTCAAGTTTACCGTTGATCTAGTAACTCCTTCAAATAATTCTATACCCCTCCATCATCATCATTATTATTACCTAATACTTATTATCTCGCCTCTGAATTTTCACCATACCATACATAGATAATATATTAGTATACTTTACTTATACAAAATCAAGTCAGTATTTTGACGTGTACTATGAACTACTACTCATAATAATAATTATACAAATACTCGAATACCAGTACTACAATGTACAGCAATACTATGTATTACTATCGATAGTACTACTAGTACATTAGTTAGCTGAATTGCTTATTTACTGCTAACTTTTATTTTTTCATTTCTCACAAGAAACACTTCACAAAAAGTATAATAAATGATCCAATGGTTCAATTCTGATCTTTGATTTGTTCAAAATATTACTCTACAGTAAGAGATCAAGTATTACTATTTCCCTATTTTGAAGTCTGATATATGGTATTTATTTATCTTCATAGGTAGGTAGAATTAAGGATGAGATAAAAATGTTCAATTTTAGAATCAAATCTCGTTTTTTTAAATGTTTAAAAATTTTGTTGATATTTTAGGTTTTGTAAAATGGAAGCCCAAACAATATCATTTACATCACATAAATATTTTGAAGAAATTTTGTGTCCTTTGAAAATAGAAAACCGAAGGATCCTCTTTTACTCGTATACCATAATACTGTTAAAGTAAAATAATGCTAAATAATAAAATAATGTTAAAGTAAATGATAGGCTTCAATATGCAAAATTTTTGTGAAGTTTTACTTGTCAAATTCTTCGAGTTTCAAAGTCAGAGTCAGATTGGTCTGACTTGTTGACTTGACTTGGCCACGCAAATTTCAACTAGTATTTGAATTCGGAAAGCCCTTTTGTTCTTGAAAAATTTGAATAATGTATCAGACATACATACTTAATAGTAAGTATTACTGATAGTGTGTAGATATGCGAATAAGATATTCGCATTCATTTCATGATGCTACAGCTAATAATTTGACAGGGAAATGGCAAGTACGAATTTCAATCAAATCAAATCATATGAACCGAATATAACATACATAGGTATTACTTAATAATTAGATCGAATGTTTTGAATATTTTTTTCAAACTTGATAAATAGATGTTTTACACACATTGTACCCTATACTACATACATACAATTCCAGGTAATACAATAGATATTACTTGAAATACTGATACGGGATATTCAAGATTGGGTTAAAAGTTGATCTCTGCTCTGAATACGAATAGTGATAAGAGAAAAAAACGAGTTAGAAAAAACTCTCTTTCTTGAATTTGAAATTTTTTTGTTTCGATGAATAATGAAATGACTTGAACTATTACTTAATTATCCTGTATAGAATAGTGTATGGATACTCTGCACAGTGAATTTAGATAAAATTGATTTATTAGAAGCAAATATTTGCATTTAATTTGGACTAAACCACCTCCCAAACAAACGAGTCAAAGTCAAATTTTATCTCGAAAATCTCTTCACTACCTAAATTGTTTAACTTGAGATGAACTTGGGATTTTGAACCACTTCATTTATTTTTCCTCTTAATTTCACTTTAATAGACACCACATACCTACTCGTACCTTAGTACTGTAGTCTGTATTTGCTCTAGTATTACACATTATTGAGTAAATAAATTCTTTATTTTACTATAGCACATACGGATAAATCCAAAGGGTAGATTGATTATATCTAAAGTTACTCCTATGATTTTAACTAATGTTTCTTTAAGATTGTTCATACAATTTTGACTTGCCAAAATACCTCAATTTTAAGAGATCTAGTCTATACTGTAATCAGCTTTATCTTATTTTATAACCGATCAATCCGGACAAAAATCAGCAAATTCAATCTTGATTAAGGCAAGTACCTACCTACAACAATTGATAAGAAAGTCGATTTCGATTTGTAAGATTGGATTCTGAAAAATTCCAAGTATTTAAATTGCTGAAATGAACAAAGGTACAAGATACTTAAATATGTATAGGTTGAACTTAAATATGGTTTTATGAATATGGTTTTAATTCAGTAAAATCATCATTTTAATAACTTTTTCCCTATGCGTAACATACCTTTTTGTTATTCAGAGGTATTTTAGAATTTGTGGTTTAACAAACAAGACGAACCCTTTGCTCAAATAATTGAAAGTAAACTAGTTAACAGTATATACAATATAAGTATTAATATGTAAGTATTGTGGTATGAACCAGTACCTACAGTAGGTATCTATAGGTAAATTCAAATAACTAGGTTCATGTTCATGTTCATAGTCCTAATATAGATAATTGCTAACTTTTAGGAAAAAAATATAAATTTTCTTTGGTTCTTAATTTAGTAAATTTTAGCTTACCAACCAATGTAAGGTAGATAAGCAGTTGGTATTTAGATAAAAATTTCGGATAAAAGTAAAGGAAATACTTATAAAAAAGGAAAAGTAAACAAATCAAGTGTTACAACGCGTTTGCCTTTGAGATTTAAAAACGTTTAAAAATATGATGAATTTTGAGATATATTGTGTGACAAAGTGAATATAAAAATCCCTGCTGGATAACAAAGTATGGGTTTTAAACTTGAAAAAAAAATGGTTTTTTTAATCGTTGGGGTTCCATTTTTCAAGATATTCCATTGTTGTCAATGAGCCTTAAATCCCACCTTTAGCTTTAATCTCTTACCAGAATCTGAATCTTGTTCAAATTTCAAATTCATGTAGATATGTACTTACTTTTCGAAATAAACTTTTACTTTCCTTATTTCATAGGTAGGTACCCTTATTCTTATATCAGTAGGTACTTATACTGTATCAACAAATACTACTTAGGTACTCTTATTACAACTGATAAGACTTACAAAAATTACCCCATGATGCGTAGATTTGAAAAAAGCTCTTTTTCGGGACAATAAACAAGTTCAAGTGTAATACAGTATATATATCAAATTGACGTAATCGCTTACACTTTTTTTCATTTTTTCAAATATAAATAACTCATAATATGACAATGAAAAAATGTTTGGAAAAGTACTTGTATCTAATAATCTATTATTAGCTTATTTTCATTAGATTTTGAGTTTGGCAAAATGGGAAGTTGATAATGTTTGATTTTTTTTCGTCTAAAAATACAATTTGTACTTTGTAGCATAACCTACCTTGCTAAAATTGACATTTGCATTGTCAAAAGTGTCAAATTTGACTTGACAGATTCAAAAACATCTCAAATAAGTGAGAAAAAGTCTTAAAATAGAAATAGAGTTAGTTTAGTTGGGTTATGTAAGCCATTATTAGCATAGGTGATGTTATGTTCAATATTTATAATATACAAGTAGGCCAGGTATGTATATGTTGAGAAATTCTAGCTTTAACTTTACATACTTAATTATTTTTAATTAACTAGGTAGTTATTTAATGGTCATTTTGAGGACCAATTTTTTACCGAGGCTTGAAAAAGGTCAAATTGTAAAAAAAATATATAATATTTTTGTTGTATTTCTCATCATTTGAGTTTAAAATAAACTACCTAAGTAATTACTTTTAATATCATTTTTTAGTTATTTTTATATAATCTGTACCTACCGGTATTCGGTATGTGATTATCCAAATTCAAATGAAAAAATGCCTCAAATATTGTTAAAATAATAATTTCCCAGCATATACTTACCTGTGTAATAATTTAAACTAAAAGTTCTTCTAATAGCAGTAGATTTTTATAAGCAACTATGTACATACATATGTGTAAATGTACATATGAACATGATCTTTTATGATTACCTAAGGATGTAATAAATACTTGCATTTGATAAAATAATAAGTCTCTCAAGTTTGAATTAAATCTGTATGAAACAGACTACACGGTATAATCTAATCTCATACAGATTACCGTGAGTATCTGCATGGAATGGTCTGTATCTTTAACTCAGCTACTTATAATAGGTAGGTACCTAGTACGGATATAAAAAATAAAAAGTAATAATATTATGGTATGTTTATGTACCTATGTATAATGTAATATACTCGTAGGTAGGTAGGTATGGTCAGTTAGAGTTTGAGAGTCAAAAATTTCAATGTCTGCTGGCTCAATGACTTGCAAAAAAGCAATAAAAAAAATCATTCTTTAACCGATTAAACCGACAGTATTTCTTCGACTTGAATTTACCGTAATCGAGTAGGTACATTATTGCAAAGAGCTTAAAGGACTCAACTAAAGGTTCATAATTACAATAGAGTACATTTCATATATTGTAAAAAGTACCTACACTTATTTATTTTAATTCTTTATCACATCACATCAGAGATAGAGTTATGAATTGAGATTAAGATATGAGTAGATCAGCAAAAAAAACCTTATAAAAACCCTGTAAAATTGTCTTGAACATCTCTGAAACCAATCTGAATTGATTATACTGATAATGGGCAGATTATGATGACTAAATTTTACTATTTATTTAGAGATACAGACATAAATGATAGGCAGGATAGCTCGTTTTGAGTCTACAGTATTCTATACTGTGTTCTATGACAAAAAATCATACATTATTTTACAGTAGTTATGTATAATAATGATGTGATATTTAGTAAATAAAATCTTTCACCGTTGAATATCCGGCTATAAAAACTTATTTCCTTTTTATGAGTAAAAAAATTTACTAACTAATTTTGCATTCACAAATATAATGGAGAAAAATGCACCTTTACAGAAAAGCATAATATTAAAAGAAAGAATGACTAGGGGGAAAATTTTGGGCGACAGATTTTTTGATAAAAATAATAATACCTACTTCTTAAGCTTAAGATTAGCAATAAAAAGAAGAAAAAAAGAACGAGTTTATGAGATTTTGATGGTAGTAATAGTAATGATTTCCTCATGTATTTTTATTCCTATCCAAAATTTATGAAAAAATGTTTCACATGAGTGATTTTGTGACTTGGAAATATAATTTTTATTTTTAAGGAAGAAACAATTCTTGCTTATTCTAGTTATGGTTAGACATCTGATATTGGAATTTATAATAAGAGACAAAAAACCATGTTTACATGCTTAATTTTGATATCCATAAGTTAAAGCCATCACTAAAGCTCATATTTTATAAAATATTGGTAAAAATTTGACAAATATAGCTATTATCTTACTGAAAAATTCAAAATTTTGAGGATTTTTAAGAATATCTCGGTATTTATTGCAGAATTCTCAAGAATAAAATAATATTTAGAGTATAAGGCATCAACTAATAGTCTGAATATGTAGGCTTTACTTGTGTAAAATTTGAAATTGTCTTTTATTTCTGCTTGAGTACGAGCTAATTGTAAAAAATATGAATACCCTTGGCCATCATCACATTTCAAATGTATAAAAATAGTATCTATCTGTAGTATTACTACTAGTAGTATTATACAAACTTACAAAATTGAAGGTAATAAATAAAATGATGAGCAAAAGAATGACAAATTCATTAAACCAAACCAGAACCAGCCTCTTGATTCATATATTCATAGTAGTGTTCAAATCGTGTGCTTGTGAGTCCTTCCAAACTTCCAAAAAAATTAATAAAAATACAATTAATTTGATATTTTGTAAAAATCATAAGACTAATTTAACTCGAGTCTTTTCATTTAAAAAGGAAGTGCAGAGCTACAGTATATGTAGGTATATGTACGGATATAGAGGGACAATTACCACAAATGTTTGTAAATTAATTGAATATCATAATCATAATAAGAGATAAAAACAAAAAATGAAATCCTTACTTATTCTGCTAATGATTTAATCATGGTCAATTTTAATTCTACCTTAGGAAGCTATCTATGTACATATCTTTAGATAGGTAAATGTTGGTATTTTTTATTAGAATATTTGCTTTATATTCTCACAGAATATAATATAGGTACCTATACTTAATACCTACAATACACAACTACATCAAATTTGCTTCTCATTTGTCATCAAATCATTAGAAAAATTCTAATTGCTCCATTGCTAGTCCTGATAAGAATAAGAATACAGTTTTGTAAACTTGAAACCTTCTATCTCTACTCTAGTCTAGAATTTCTTGCTACTCTATAAGGATATTATCTATTAAGTACTTCTTAACTAACTTACATACGAAATGAAAGAAAAACTCGGGTTTATAGGTTGATTAAATATCGCAAGTCAGTAACAACCTTTATGCATAGGACAATTTAGATAATTTAATAGGTACAGTACCTATTACATTATATATGGTCAATTTTACTGAGGTATTTTATTACATAAATCATGGTATAGTATGATAAGGATAAGCAGAAATATTAAAAAAATATTAGTCAAAAGTAAAAATCCGTTAATTACTTAGTAATCTTTATACTAAGCTACCTAACTTACATAATGTTACCAGTAGTAGGGTAAAATTCTTTAGTAATGATGGTACATACTACCATATACTCAATTATGTAGGTATTTAGATAGGAAATTGAAAATATATAGATATGTAAGGTATGTAAGGTATACAAAAGAAACTGGTCTGAATAAATATTTATTAAACCGTTGTAGTACCTACATACATAGTACTTCTATAAGAGCAGAAATGCTTAAAAAGCAATTAAATTTTTATCAAAAAAAATTATTCTGCTCTCTAATCTTTGTAACCTTTTATAGTTACATTTCATTGCATGAATCAAGAGCAGTAATAGTAATATATAGTAGTAGTATTCCTTTGTAAGCATTAGGTATAACAATGTAGTATATGTACCAGAAGATGAATGCGATGTATTTTGCATATAAAAAGTACATTAATGACTGAGAAAAAGTTACAAATCTGTCATTTTCCGAGTTCGAGTCGAACTCTTGACTTTTCTTACCTTACCCTACCTTACCTCAACAATGTACTATTAGTCTAAGGATAAGCCAGAAAGACCGGATGTCAACCTTAAAGATCAACTCTAAAGATCAGATCAGAAGGAAAGTTATATAATCAAGAGCAATTAAACTGTTATAAATTTTGTCTGATTACAATTTTTAACTTATTTTTTAGATCATTCATTCCAATCCCATCTAATAAAATTTGACTATTGTTGGATAAACTAAACTAAATTTTACGAATTATTTCAATTTTTGTCAAAATTCCCAAGTATAAGTAAGGTACTATATATTACCTCTCGTAACTTTAAATCACTTTTCTCAAGTTCAAGATATCTAAAGGATTGAAGTGCAAGATTTCGTGATGGTCCAAGACTATTTATTTCTCTTTTGTGATTTTTTTTTCAATTTTTCTCAATTTGAATTTGAGTATGTAGTACCTACCTTACTATCATAATGTGGCCAATTTTCTTGAACTTATAATATTTAATACAGTATTAACCTCATGTAGTTGATATAAGTTTGTATTCTACAACTGTAGCTGTAGCTAATGTTCTGCACAAAAAGAAAAGAAATTGAAAGAAAAACTCTATTACACCAACCGATTATATACAACTTTTTTGCGTTAGAAGTTAAAACCCCTCCCATTTATGCGTTTTCTTTCATTTCCTCATGATTTAAATTATAATTATAATACCGGGCCTTAAAATTTAAACTCAAACTCTCCAGCATCAGCATCTCTGTAGTTTTACTTAATTGACTATTCTACCCAATGCCCTATAGTATATCTTATAACTACATTGTTTGTCCATCAATTTCAGAAAATAATTATTCATAAAGAGTTGCTACTTTCTATGAAAATTACTAGTACTATTATATCAGTCAGGATACAAAGTTCATAAATTAACAAGTATCAGACAGAAATTCAGAAATATACGAGTATCTTTGTAGTAAAGACAGAAATTTTCAATATTTTTGGTTTTTTAACTTGCTTATTTTGGCTCATAGTATGAGATATTTTGCCAGATTTTTGACTTTTGTCTGATGATGAGATTAATTTTAATATTACTTGTAGTTTATAGCCTTAGTACTAGTGAAATATTAAAATATTTGTAGACAAATTTCATTTACAGGGCAGAAAACACTCTCTCAAAAACAATAAGTATTAGGTAGTGAATAAAAATGAGATGTTATTGCGATTTACAGTTCTTAATTCGTTTTTATGTCCTCTAGAATAGATACTTTTGTTTGATGGAATCTGGTTTTTAAGATTTCACCCATAATAATTATTGCTACTTGAAAACCAATTCTAAATATCAGTACACAGTACCTTACCTATACATACACACTACATATCTATACATACTAAATACATGACTATCATTTATACATATTATTAACATATGTACTACAGACAGACAGATTGATTGTTTCAAAAATTTGAAAAAATCCTCCAAAGTACGAGTATAACTACCTACCTACCTACTATTATTTAATGCCGTTGACCACTAACGTTAACCTGCTTGTCGTCTACAATTTTCAATCCAAAATTTTCAATCTGATTCTATTCAGAATGCAGGATCAGTTCAGTTCAGTACTACTGTAAACAAGCACTATTCACAATGTACCCTACATACATAACCAAATAATATAAAAATATTAATTCAGAATTCAAATATTCTCACAATAAAAAACACTACATACATCTAGGTAAAGCAATAAACAGGCTGATTTAAAATTTTCTAGTAAAGACCTTTGTAATTTGCAAAATAGGTACCTATGCGTTAGCTACAAGTTTGGCAGAATTTTCAGTAAAAACTCGCATACTATTTTTTGAGTAGATTTATGTTATATATAGAATTATATTAAACAACGAAGTAAAAAATTGAAATTAAAATGATCATCAAAATGATTAATTTTGTTTTAATTTTTGTAGATTCTTTTTCTATCAATAATAAAAGTGTCTTTTAAAATTAGTTAGGTTAGGTTGTACATTGCAATTTTACAATCACGATTAGTTTAAAAATCTAGAATCATATTTCCCCATTTACTAAAGATAAGTATTTGAAATTTTGCAAATTTTTCAAAGATTTTTTAATTTTGAAAGAAAATTATTGACCCTTATTATTAGATAAGGCATAAATTTAAAAAATACTTTCAAAATAGTCATCATATCCATCAGATAATTCTCAAAAAGATATTGTTACACCATTGCTCACAAATAAAAGAACAGACATGATGTCCTTTTAGTTCGGGCTAATTCTGAGTTTAAAGTACTTATATGTCTCATATTGTTAGCCATAGGACATTGTACATATATGCTCATAGATATAAAATTATTGTCTGAAAATTTAGATGAACATGTCTCACGATTTTTGTGAATTTTTAAGATTTTTAAAAGTGAAAAATTCTATCATGCATCTGGTAAGGGCATTTTGCTTCAGGAAAAAAATTATTTTATTTGACAGATACTCGTACCTATTCATACTACTGCCTGTAGTAATTTATGACCGACTGTCATTCTACTAGATGTAAACTTAAATATATGCGAAAATTAAATGGGAACAAAATTAATAAGTACAAAAAATAGATTATCAATATTTTATAGGTTATTTATGGCATAAAATTTTAAATAAGTAAAGTTTATATTATAGTACTTAGGTACGGATACGAGTAGAGTAATGAATATCTTTTTTTAGAATTCGAATCGTAATAGGAAAATACCGGTACTGGTCATTTTTACGAGGATTCCCTACTTAATAAAATAAAATAAGTGCCTGTTGAATTTGAATCTTGAGAACCTGAACCAATTATAAACTTAACTAGATATTTATGTAATGTGGGACAAAAATAAAATTTGATACCTATTGTATCACCTACATAATTCATAAATAGTCACATGTAATAGAGAATAGGGAAGAGAGTAGGAGAACACCTAGATTAGAATTGAGAATTATTACCTAAATATGGACTATTAATAGGCACTTTATATATAAATAACAGGTACGTAAAACATATCGGTTATTTATTATCCAATTTATCGAATTGAATTTTAAAAATTACATTACATCTTACATGATAATGTAGGTTAAAACGATTAAATACTCGAGTCGTAAACCCATTAACACGGAATTGAATAATATGGGTTTCTATCCCACTTCTCTTAATTATTATTTCCTATTATTAGATTTTATGGCTAATACTCACACCCATATGTACCTACACAAGAGACCTAAATTTTAAAAAATTGAATCCCTACTACTCTGGTCAAGCAGATTTTGAGCTCAATTTAGCAGAGAAATAAAGCGTTTATTAAAATCAAATTTTGTTTTTAAAACTGACTCAAAAGAATTGATTTGAACATGAAATGTTTTTTAAATAGGTTCACTGATTCTGAGTATGTACGAGTATTTTTTTAATTATGCAAAATTTTGCAAAATAAAATCAGAATTTTAGGAAGCATTATTTAGATTAGACCCCTCAAATTAAGTATCTAAATTTAAAAAATTTGAAATTTCTAGAAAATTTGCATGCATTGTAAGCTTTTTTTGCAAAAAACTTAAAGATATAGGGTAATAATTTTTAAGTCATTAGACTACAAGCTGTATTATTTCAAGTAGTACCCTACCATGCAATGTATTTATCTAATATTTAATTATAATACTGATATATACAGATAGAATTAGAATGTATCTGTACTCGTATTATTACTTGCTATAATGACTTACTAAGGTATCGTTATGCAAATAAGAACAAATGAAATGAAATCAAGAAAAGACCTGGACACAAAATGAAAAAAAAATTGTTATATAGAAAGTAAATTTTAATTTTAATACTCATCTCAATTAGTAGTATATGTATGTACATTATAATATTTCAATTATAGAGAATACATAACTACAAGTGAATTTTTGAATTGAATTGAATCACACCTCTAATAATAGTTATATATTCTTTAAACTGTCACTGATCTATTGATAGGTACTATTTAATATACTGTATTTCACTGTCTGGGCCAAAAAACAAGAAAAATAGGAGTGATTTTAAAATTTTAAAATTTTTCATTTCATTATCTATATAAATTATAATAGTATTTTAATTTTTAATCCGGAAAAAAAGCTTAAAGAATTGGAGGATACTCGCAAAGGTATGGGCAATAATTATACAGTAGATAAGTTGAGATTTGAGGATTTAGGATAAAAATATGTTCAAGATTTATTGCATAATTAGATAAGATAAGAATTTTAGAGGTAACCCAATCCACAAGGAGATTGCTGAGATGAGATGAGATATGAACTTATGAGACAAAAAATTCTTAAATTTTTATAGTATTTTATATCATCATCAAAAAATGGGAGATCATTCACTCTAAAATAGAAGAAAAATTCCTCCTACTGATTGGCCTACAAAGTTCGATGTTTTCTTTGAAAAATTTGATGGACGAATTTTTGATATCTTGGCATTTTTGGACGAATTTGGCACTTGATATGGTAGAACAAAATTTATCTTCATTTCACACACATTCATCGAGGAATTTGAGTAAAATCTTAAGAGTAAATGAGCAGACTGTAGATACTACTAACCTAAACCTTAGTCTAAATTTAAATTCTAATAAAATACATTCTATTTTGGTATTATAAGCAATCTATAAAGATACGTATTTCTTAAACCTACAAATAGAGCTACTATAGTATAAGTACCCTAAATCTACTTAAAATATTATTGTAATTTTTTTTTCTACAAAAACTATGAAAAGAAAGTCTATCAATTATCAATGGTATGGACTCAAAAAATTAATTATAAACACTGTACACGTTTCATACTTAATTATACAATGTACCTACTTAAATGATTATGTATTATCTCTCAAGTACAATTGCTTGACCAATTCAAATTTTTTGAAATTTTTCAAAATTTTTATAGATACTAAAAATAGATAACAACTATAATAATTAAAAGTATAATTTACATACCATATAACATACACATAAAGATAGATACCACATTATTGCATTAAATTGTAATATACATTATGTTATGAATAATTGTCAACAAATATGAATAAGTTATTTACAATAATTTACAATAATATTTACATAATAAGTTTCAACAATAGATAGAATAAGTAAGTAAGTAAGTACCTAATAAATATCGTAAAGTAGTTCAAGTCTAAAAAGGTTGTCTATCTACCTAGTGTAGTAAATTGTTGTAAAGTATATCATTAGGCCGGAAACTCTCGACACAAATAAAATATCTCCTATTCAATTGTGCAGAAAAGATTTTTTTTAATTATTAAAATTATTTAAGGGGTCAAAATATTTTTTTTAATCTTTGAAGACCACCCTTGACTTGAAGAGTAGAGGTAGGTAGGTAGATAGAGACTTTACAGCTTCTTTTTCCAAGCGTTCGCATCAACTACTACGGGAACTGTATGGATTTAAAAATTGAAAAAAAGAGAGCATTAATTTCAAGTAAATTGTATTGAAAAGTAAATGGAAACAAGCAACAGTCAACATGAGACTTATCTCAAAAAATGATTACAATTTTTATCTATTTACGAATCTTTACATAAAGAAATATAATTTTTCCCAACTTTTCATGAAGTTTTATTACTGGTAATATTCGAATAGGAGAGCAAGTTATTATTGTACGAGTAGTAGGGTCCTATACATATCTGTAGGTATACGAGTATTCAATTCATTTACATTTAGATATGAGAAATTAAATCTTGACCTCAATTTCAGAGATTCACTTGGCAAATTGAGGACAAAATTAGGTATCTAAATCCAACGGTAAGAGAAAAATAGATTAATAGACCATAAATATTATTCAAATTGAATTCTCCTTCTCGTCATAAAACTTAGGGATCAAAAAGTTGTATTCTTTTTAATTAAAGAAAGATGATAAAGATTCCGAAAAGTACCTAGATATTTAAATTACTACATTTATAGTAAAGTAGTACCTCTACTGAAATTATATTTTGAAAACTCTTGTCATAAAATTTCGATTTAAAATTTTTCAAAAATCATTTTAGGATCAAGTACTCGTATCATGTTGCTTGTTTACTGAAATTTTTAATTTTAGACTTTTTTGATTCAGTCGCATCGCAGTTTCGCTATATATTTTCTAGAAATTTTCTAATAACTAATGGTAGGGTATCAAATTGATTTTGAACGGGATTGAGATTAAAAATTGTAAGGGATAAAACAAACGCATAGAAATTGATAATTTTTGAAAATAAATTTTATATTCGGGGTTTTCAAAAGGGTATCAAAATAACTTTTCCCATAAAGTTCTATAAGTCTAATGTTAATGTACTTGGTGTACGTTTGTATATAGCAAGGGGCAAATATCTACTCTAGGTAGTTCTAATAAATATATAAATATATTTGAGCATTTCTATTCTATCAGTTAATTTCATTTTATTGAAACCTAAGGATAATAATAACGATAACTAATATAAGGATGTAAGTAAATAAAAATAGGTAAAATAAAATAAATAAGTTACCTATATTATACTGAAAATAACTAGGTAGGTACATTAGGGTTGGTTGGAAATTTGAGTATACTTAAAAAATGTGATAAGTTAAAGGTGAATTGTATTTTTTAGAGGTTTTGAAATCCCAGGCCAGGTCATCATTTCACTATTACAACGGCATTAGCTAGAAAATAAATATTCAAGTAAGGTACAAGTGTAGGGGTTCAATCGGGTATAAATTGTCTAATATCGCACCTAAAAGCCTTTTCTACCCCAAGTCTTAATTTATTAATTTACTAAATTCTAAAAAATCTTTTTTTAAACCAACTATATTAGAAAATCCTCTACTCATTAATATTTGTAAATGTAGCTCACCTTTTTTTATTGTTAATTTCAGCTCAAGAAAAACTCGATTTTGATTGTTAGACAACTCCGATATAGTTTTAGGAAAGCAAATCTACTGTACTATCTGCTATTCATTAAATTACTACCAAACCAATTACAAGTCTTTTCATTCAAATCAGGTCTGAAAAAATTTTAAGACTCAATTTTGAAAGTACCATAGGTAAAAAACAACATAATCGTATAAAATACTTCATATTCATACTTCATTGCCAAAATTTGGTTTTTTGCTGACTTCAATGAAAAGATCATAATTGGACTAAATTCTTCAAATGGTAATTTTTAGATCTAATTCTAATATTAATTAAAGCTAGCTACTTTGCTAAATAATAAAAAAACTAAATATTAATTCACACAAAAAGGATTAAGATTTTTGTAAAAAACGAGTATTATGTATCAAATAAAAACGGTTCTGTCCGTCTTTCGATTTAATTTCACCAAATATAGTAGTAGTAGTAGAGTAATGAAAAGATTCTTTTTAGAATTATTGAGTGTTCCTATAAAATTTGTATATAGAGTAGTAATAATAATAGTAATATGTAATAATACAAGTAATTAAATATATATAATGGTTTCTTTTACAACATGATAACAATTTGACTGAGAATGAGACAAAACAATTTTTTTAAATAATCATAATATAAATATACCTAATTTTACAACAACAATAATAATATTATATAATAGTAGTATTAGTACTAGTATTCATGTATTATATATAGTAATACATAGTAGATAATAATTATAAGTTTTTGTTATCATTTGTATAGTAAGTATGATGAAGGTACATATTTATAGTTTTTTTTCTGAATTAAAAAATTGTGTGACACACGATTCTTGGGTGGGACGGGAACAAGGAAAGTAAAAAGATTCTTTGGAAAAATTTCTGGAACTTATCTATTTTTTTACTCAACATACTCAACTTTATAGGTCACCACAAAAAACTTACTACGATATACTTGTTTATTAAAAGTCACAAGTCCAAGAAAAACACAGCAACTTTCAAAGATCAGCAGTAGTAGTAGTAGTAGTAAACGAAAAGGCACGTAGACTCGACCGACGTTTTTTTTTATAAAAAACTCTTAAAATAACCTTAAATAACATGCGACTTAACCGCTATTATATTATTTTTAGATTAATTAATTTAAAACATTCTTTAGATTTTATATGTTCACATCACATCCTATACTACACGAATTATGTTAATTATTATATTAGAGTATAAGGTATTAATTTAACTTATTAATAATTATTATCTATACTGACGATGATGAGATATAAAACTCTAAAAAAAATCAGTTCCAGAGCTTCATTTCTCGACAATCTACTTCTACAACTACTACATGTAGTATTAATTAATTATCAAATGCAAACGACAACTTGTACAATACAATTCTGGAAATGATGATTAAACTCTTATATATATATAAATTATTATCATTTACTTGTAGTAGTAAGTACGTGTAGATATAAATTGAATATTAAAAAATCAAACAACTCTCCTAAAAACTACTTTTTTAAAACTTTATATTAGTACCTAGTTTATAGCTTATAGCTTATACATACTTGTGTTAGAGTAATACCTTTCTTGTACTACTCTGTAGTACAAGCATAATGTAAATATTTCTAATTAATTTATCGACAATTAATTTATAGGATTAGAATTTCAAACAACTATTATTAAATTACATAGTATTAGTTCAGTAAACTATTTACTTATTAACCTACAATTTAGTTTTAGTATTTAGTAGAATTGTGAAATTATCGAATAAGGTTTATCTAATAATAAAGTCTAATTATCTATAGATTCTAAAATAGTAGTTTAAAAATCACTAGGGTTCACTCTCAAAAGTCACAAAAAAAGTTCAAAAAAACATTTAAAAGGATTTTTGTCATAAACTGATATCACAGGCGGCCAGTAGTAATGAAAATATTATTAGTCGTTGAAACATTTTAGTGATAAAAAAACCAACAATTATTCTAGTTTTTTAAAACTCTAAAAAAACGAAGATTTTTTTTCTTGATTTAGTTCCCATTTTCCATCATCTCATAATTTCTCTTAATCAATGGCCGCTGAAGAGTAAAATATAAATAATAAAATTGGCTCTTGACCTTCAAGTTTTTTTTTGATTTATGTAGCTGTAGATTATATTCACAATTTTATATTATATTTACTACATTGGGTATTAGAATAAAATTTTCACACAACTGCAACTACAGTCAAGAGATTAATTGATGAGAAAACAAAATGCACTAATAATTACATAAGCTAATTATATTATGCATAAAAATTTTGGAGCACGATTATATTGCGGCCAGAAGTTTCAATCTTGTAGATAAATTTTGACGCTACTCGAATTATTTTGGTTATTTATAAAATTATATTTTAAAATGACAATACTAGTTCACTCGCACTAAGGTTATAAAGGGCAGTACTTAAGAGCGATGAAATATATAGACCACATAACCACCATCCATTGAATATGGTGGTATTGCTGCTTACCTGTAAAAAAACAAAAAAAAAATTGTAAGTATGATTTAATTTGACTTTGTACTTTTCTAGTTAAGATACAAATTATGATCAAGTTATAATAAAAATTGATATGCATACCCTCGTAATATTTCCTTGCTACGAATTTGAGCGTCTCATCTAAAAGTACAACTGGGATAGAGATCTTCATTACAGCAAACCATTCTTCTCCATTCAAAGGTGTTACCTTAAAAATTGAAAAAAGTAAATAAATATAATGAAATGACTAAATAGCTGCCAGGTAAACTATCAAAAATAATTGTTTATCCAACTTACTTGGAACACAGTCTATAGTAGTAAGGAATAAAAAAATATTTAATTTTTATAAGGGTATTTAAGCCATTTGTTTAAATATTTCATACCGAGAGAATTTCAACATGGAGAATCATAAAGTGAAGGGTCATGGAGAGGGCCATCTTAATATTTTATAAAAGTTTATTTAAATCTATCTTACACATTATTATTATTTAAATTATTTATTACCGATGACATAAGCCAAAGATTGATCCATGGGGGCATAGATACAAGAGATTGATTTTCAGATAAACTGTTCATTGCATTTAACATTTCAATTGTAACCAATACAGAGAGTGCCTATCAATTTGAAATCGGATACAAAATAAAAAAAAAAATAATTAGAATAAAATAGAATAAAAAATAATAGCTTATTAAATTTTTAGCTTTTATTATTGTACTTACCATGGTCATTGGGTGAGGGTCGTTGAAGATTGCACAATCAATTCCGGTAAAGGCATCAGATCCACCAAGACATTGAAGATGATGAGACTATGTAAAACATTAAAAAGATTACATTTATTATCAAGTGATTGTACCATTTTAATGTATGGTAGCTATAGCTAGTTAAATGACTTACCAATTGGTAATAGGATAAATGGGGTCCTTCAGAGTAAACCATAAACCACCAAGCAGCGGCTCCAACTGTTCCAGCTCCAACATAACTTCCAATAGCCATATATCTAAGAATTATAGTTCAAATGTTAGTTCAAGTCATTATATGCAAATTTTCTCAATTTTACCTAAAGAATAACCATCCAGAAATTAAACCTTCATCAGCTTTTCGTGGTGGTTTGCTCATAATGTCAAGATCAGGAGGATTGAAACCAAGAGCGGTAGCTGGGAGACCATCAGTGACCAAGTTAACCCAAAGGAGTTGAACAGGAATAAGAGCTTCAGGTAAACCTTTAAAGTTAATAAGAAATTGAGAAATGATTTTTCATTCAAAACTGACAACATTTAATACTTACCTAAAGCGGCTGTTAAAAAGATTGAGACGACTTCACCAATGTTTGAAGAGATGAGATAACGGATAAATTGTTTCATATTATTGTAAATAGCACGACCTAAAGGGTATTTAAAAATTAGTATCATTAGTATCCTCTATTTTAATTTTAGTTAATATTATTTTAAAATGCATACCCTCTGAAATAAAAAAAAGGAATAATATTAAGATTTGATTCAATAATAGACAAATATATTTTTAAAAAAACCTTCAACAGCAGCGACAATACTGCTAAAGTTATCATCAGCCAACACCATTTCAGCAGCGCTCTTTGCGACAGCAGTTCCAGAACCCATAGCGATACCGATTTCTGCTTTTTTCAAAGCTGGAGCATCATTTACACCATCACCTGAAAGAATGATATTTGTCATTATATTCAATTTTAATTCTAATAAAAATCATTATTAATAAGTTCCACTTCAATTTTCAACTACATGATTCAGAATTTATAGGCACACTTGCACTAGGTAGTAACTATAGGTAGTGAGTATATTTTTATAATTTACCTGTCATAGCTGAGATTTCATTCATAGATTGTAAAAATTCAACAATCTTGGATTTGTGGGCAGGTTCTACTCGAGAAAACAATCGTGATCTTGCAACAGCGGCTCTTTGTTCATCATAAGGTAAATCATCAAATTCACGTCCAGTGTATGACATTCCTTCAGTAGATTCTTCTTCAGTAAATACACCAATCCTTCGGCAAATAGCTTCAGCGGTTCCCTTATTATCTCCTGTTAATAACAAAAGTAAAAATAAATTAACCTAGTAAGGGTTGTATTATAATTCAAGCAGAAATATCCTTCATTCAAACTCACCAGTAATTACAATAACTCGAATACCAGCTTGTCTACATCTAACAATAGAATCAAAGACCTCTTTCCTTGGGGGATCCAACATTCCAACTACGCCAACAAATGTCATGTTAACTTCATATTGATAGAATTTTGTGGAATCAACAAGATTCATTTCCTCTGGTCTCATTGGACTATCAATTGTTGCCAAAGCTAAACATCTAAGAGTATCACGTCCACATCCATATTGTTTTGTAAGTTCCAAAATTCTTTGTTTCAAAACATTGGTCATTGGTACTTTTTGTGTTCCTACTCGGACATGTGTACATCTATCGAGAAGACCCTCTAGAAACCAAATAGAAAAAACATGAGTCTAATAAACAGCATAATAAAAATGTACTACCTATCCTATATTTCACATACCTGGTGCACCCTTAACAAAGATTTTGGGTCCATTTCCGATTCTAGTGGTTTTAATTGGAACACAATATGAAGACATTGATTTCCTGTCCCGAGAAAATTCAAGAGTAAATTCCTAAAATAGAACAATAAATTTTTTTTATTATGCTTGTCTTTACAATAATGCTATGCAATAAATGAATAGGATATTATATTTATTAAAAACACACACCTTTTTCCACTTAGTTTCCATATCTTGTCTTGTTACGATTGCTGTGGCACGTCTATCAAGACCAATCTTTGAACATTGAAAAGGATTCATCTTTTCAGCTAAGACAATTAAAGCAGTTTCAGTAGCTTCACCAACTTTTTCAAATGCTTGTTTAAACTATTTCAAAGAGGAAAATTAATACCATAATAATTTATTGAAAATTAACAATATAGAATTACTTCGTTAAAGTCAATAGCCGAATCATTGCACATGATACAAATTGTAGACATTTCAACAAGTGCATCATACTCGGATGCTTTTACTTTTTGTCCTTTCAAGAAAACATCTACATTCATAATATAAATTTTATAAAGATTTAATTATATAAGTCAAATTTGAATGAAACATTAAAATCTTATACATATAATACATATACGAATACGAGACATACCTCCAATAGGTTCATAAGTAGATCCAGTGATTTCAAATTCAAGAAAAGAAGAATCGTTTCCTTCAACTTTATCGAATACAAACATTCTGCTCACACTCATTTGATTTGTTGTTAAAGTTCCAGTTTTATCCGAGCAAATTACTGAGGTACATCCAAGAGTTTCAACGGATGGTAAACTTCTGACAATAGCGTTCTTTTTGGCCATACGTCTTGTACCTAAAGCTAAGCAAGTTGTAATAACAGCTGGTAAACCCTACAATAAAGAAAATAATCAATTAAGCACTAATTTTATTGTATTATAGTAGTAATAGTAATTGATATAAACCTCTGGAATAGCTGCGACAGCTAAAATTTAAAAAAAAAATTAGAAATAAATATTAGATACATATATATAATGAAGAAAAACTCATTTTAAATAAGTAAAAAATATAAAATATTATTTACCCAATGCAACAGCGATCTTGAAATAATATATAGCTCCCTTGATCCATGAACCACCATGAGCAGGATCGTTAAAATGTCCAATATTAATGGCCCAGACAGCAACACAAATAATTGAGATGACTTTTGAAAGTTGTTCACCAAATTCGTCTAAAATTTAAATTACAATGTTATTATTGATAATATTACAAAAATAACCTATTCATTGTAGTAGCGTAAGTACCAAGTTTTTGTTGGAGGGGAGTTTTAATATCTTCAGTCTCTGACATTTCAGTCCTAATTTTTCCGATAGCTGTTGATAGACCAGTTCCAATAACAATACCTCTTGCTTTTCCGGCAGCTACATTTGTTCCACTGAATAAAATATTCTTTTTATCTTGGTTGACAGCTCTAGGATCCGGAACTGCTTCATTGTGTTTAATTACAGAAACTGACTCTCCAGTCAAGATAGATTGATCAATACGTAAAGTTGTCGATAAAACTTTAATAATTCTAATATCAGCTGGAATCTTGTCACCAACTGAAATAATCATTAGAAAAAGTGTTAAATTCATAGGTAAATAAAGATAATCTTTTAAAAGAAATTATTTATACAAACTAAAATTTGTAGTACCTGACACTTCAACAATATCACCGGGAACAATTTCTCTCGCTCGAACTTTCTGAACACCTGACTTGTCACCTCGGACAACTTTTCCCATTTCCGGCTCGTACTCTATAAATTAGATTATAAATTAAATTTAGTTCATTAAAATCTTTTTATAAAATGAGTCAAACCTTTTAAAGCTTCAATAGCACTCTCAGCATTCCTTTCCTATAGATATTAAATTATGTAAATACTCAATACAGGTTCGTATAAGCTTTTGAATTACTAAGAACATAAGTAAAGTCACAATTTTAATAGGTACATAAAACTAACCTGCCATACACCGACAACAGCATTAGCGATCAAAATGAGCAAAATTACGAAAGGTTCTACGAATGCGGTGATTCCCTCCATTTCATCCTCATGCTCTGTAAAATAATTTTTATACATAAATTAGAGATAATTACAAGCTGAGAATATAATTAAATTGATTTAATATCATTTTACAACTCTTACCTTCAAACAAGGCCAACACCTAAATTAATAAAAAAGAGAAAACAATAAAGATTATATTGCATTCATATTCATAAATTATAAAATAAAATTTGTTTATTTAAAGGTGTGAATAATATATTTTTATGAGTGAATAAAAATTAAACTTACAAAGGATATGATAGCAGCAAGTAGTAAAATTTTTACTAAAAGATCATCAAATTGTTCTAATACCAATTGCCATATTGTTTTTCCTTCTTCAGCAGGCAATTCTAAATTTAAAATAAAAAAAATTCATTATGTAATAATATGTACCTAATATGCATCTAGTAATTGGTAATTGTCATAAAGTAATATTTTTAAGATTAGTGGTCTTTGTGGGCAAATAGAGTAAAAGAGTTAAAGAAATAAGAAACATAATGTATCTTTAAAGATATTTTAAATTTATCATGATCATGGACTCTCATCTCATCCTCGATATAAATTTTTTAAAAGTCCTAAGACATAAGATTTAGCATTGTGTTGTGATTGCAAATTAAATATAATGTGTATGTATAATGTATATACTTAAGCATATTTTTAATATATAATGATAATGATGCTATAGAAAGAAAATGGAAATCCGAGCCATAAGATAAGAAATATCATAAGGCAAAAGTACATACTTTTTTCACAAACTCTTTTCGTCTTTAAAAATAAATCTGGTCTACCGCTCGTTCGGATTCTCGACTTTTTGGCAAGGTGCATAGTTTTTCGCAAAATAAAGAGTTTACATTGCCCAATTTCTAATATTTTTTTGCACACATATTCACACACCACTTGCCTCAATAGCCTTGTGCCCTGAAAAAATTTCAAGTCCTAGAGCTAAAATTAGCTGGAGAAGAGTTAAAGTGGAAATACCTATATTTTTACATACGACTACATTACTTATAAAATATACTTATTTTATATTATGATATTTAGTAACAGAAAGAAAAATAGAAGATGAACAAATTATTTAGTACTACATAGTACTAGTACCAAACTAAATAGCATATGAAAATTCATATACGATATATATACAGATATAAATGACATAGGTAGGTGATTCTAGTAAGTTGTCTTAATAACTTATGCAGAATTTTTATAGAATCTAGATGGTATAATTTAAAATTTAAGTAACAAGTCTAAAGATCGATAAAATTCACTTCTCTAATTGATATTAAACGAAATTAATGTTCATTAAATATTAGAATTAGACTTGAAATGATTTTTAAAACTACTATATGGGCTATAGGGATATAGATATATAGTCCATAGTCCATAATTATTACATTACCTACATTTTTTCTTACGTCATAAATGCGAATGTGAAACCTCATCACATCGCTCATCATAAAAATCAAACTTGTAACTGCCTAAATTAAATATGTATATGTTTTATTTTACCAATCTCTAGTTATTATCTAATAGATGTATGAATATTTTTTAACAAATAATTAAGGAATAATGTTACAAAGATATCTAAGAAAGTTGGAAAGTGCTTTATCTGATGAGAAAATTAAATCTCTTTTATAATAAAAAAAAACCCTACTACGTTATTCTCAAAAATTGATATTTACATAATACTATACTATAGTCTTATTTTTTGTATAAATTTAGAAAATAATTCAGTAATTAGTTAAGGCGTATTGTATTCAGTAAAAAAAGGTGTTTGTAGAATGTGTCTAGTGTATGCAAGGTACCTAGTTTAAATATTTGCATATGTATGAAGACCAGAACATGAATAATCAATGAAAATATTTCAACAATTCAGTATTAAATTTAACTCATAATTATAATCTCTCTCTCTCTCTTTTACTTTATTCTACACTACTTACTCTATTCATGGTCTTAAAAGTCATTTAAAATATACTTTAAGATATTAATTACCTACCTATATAGAAAAAGTAGGTAATTGAATAAAATAAAATAAAATAAAAATAAAATTTTCTTACCGTTTGGACCATATTTGTCGTGATTGCATTTGACTTGACTTGGTGTTAATCCCTTCTCACAATCCACACCGAAATGGTCAGCTACCTCCTCCCACGTCCTTTCATGTCCGTTATCCATTATGTATGGCCACTATTATAATTGACTAAGCTCTTCTTGTCTTTTAAAATTAAGGGATTCAAAATGTTGATCCTCTCCCTTGCTCGGCAAGATCTACAATTCAAACAAAAGAAAAATTTTAAAATTTGCTCAATCACATTTAAAAAAGTAAAAAGCAAAATATAAATTACTTAATTTTATTAACTATGGAAATTAATACCCTACCTTGCTATATTTTTTCATCTACATATTTCATAGAAAGCTAAGTATAAAAAAATGATGACCACTATTTTTGGCTCCTGAACGAGTATATGGTATGGTAATAGAAAAATAATTATTATTCAAAAACTCGAGTGTGAGAAGGGCCAAATATCCACGTACCTACAACACACATTAGTACTAGTTATAGGTACGTGGATATTGGATATATACCCTTCAAGAACTTTTGATTAATTAAGTCAACTGTATTGGAGCTAAATTTATTTTTAAAGTTTGAGGCCAACTAAACTTATCCTTAGAATAGAAAAATACTAAATCCCAAGTCTATAAATATAAATTTTACTAAATGCCCACACTAAAAAATAATAAATTATTAGGTTTAGATTTAGATAATATTTATGTATAATAGGCCAATTTAAATAATATATCTTTACATGTTATATCTTCATTCTCAATCTTAATTGTTTCGTCATGTTGTGCGTATCGTAAAGTAATCCTACTTGGTACTATTCTATTACTAGCTTATCATCAAGAACTAGTAAAATAGCAAATTGATCCTAGGTAAATTAATGTACACCTATCCTCATCATTAATTAGACAATAGTTAGTAAGTAGGTGATCATAATATTGATGACCATGATCACGATCATTTTCTAGATTTTAATTTAAATGACCTAATTGCCAGTCATTGCTAAAAGCAGCAGAACTAATAGCAGCTAGGCTAAACCACAATAAATAATGAGCTAAAATCCAGACTAAAGATCAATTTATCGATATTACCGACTTGAAAAATATTATAAAATTCTCAGACTGACTACCATAATTATTATCAAATACCAGACACTCACCGGCTCAAGCTGTGATCTAAATAAATGAGGTAGACTGGAAAACCGTAACCGTAACCCTATAAGTATACCTAATCCTAAGGGTCTTATGACTTATGGGTGATGAATGATGAATATCTAATTAAGCTAATGGATATGACCAAGTTGATCTTTTATGATCAAAAATTGAAAATGTACGTGTTACAAGGTAAATTACAAAAGTATCGATCTTACTCTCTGCTGATGATGATGATGGTTTCGATGTCTTGTTCTTTGGTTCAAAATCGATCAATTCTTTGGAACTTTTGGATAATCCAGTAAATAAGTATACTAAAGTTAATTAATTAATGAAGAACATGACTCTTGTCTCACTCAGGTGTAAGTGTAAAGTACTTTAATTAGTAAAAAAACCAATTTTTTGCACAAGAAATTATTAATGAAAAATGTGTCTGCGATAAATTGATTCGGCTCCTCGGTTTTTTTTTACTATTTTATTTCTAGAAATTACATTCAATATATTAGAGAAAGGTTGCTATAGTCGTATAGTGTGTGATAGTGAGACGTGGCAAAATATACGAGGAAAGTGCGCCTAGCGGTAAAATAAGAAGCCGCATAAATATAGGTATATTATATAATATTATGGTAGGTATATTGTGCTACTTACGTAATAGGAAAATTATAAAATATGAATGATGATTCGTTGATGATTTTCATCAATAAGTGTGAATTAAATATTGCATCTGACTCTACACTATCTACCTGAATCTCATTTATTAAATATCTATTTATACCCCCATGCATCCTCATAAAATACTTATTTATAGGTATACCTCTAACCTTATAAAAACTAAAAAGTTTAAAGTCAAAATTTTCTTTATAAGGGTAAGGGCATGCTTTTTTAAGTATTAATAGTAGGTACTTAACGGCGGCGGAGCTGAGGGGTAAATTTTCCGTTTGACCCCGTGTCTTAAAAATGACCTCATTATTTTTATGTCTGGAACACAGGCAAGCCATTATAAAGTAGTTCGACTTTATAAGCTTAAATTTCAAGTTTTAGCCTAAAACATTTGCAAATTGTCTTTAAAATAATGACCATAATCTGGATTTTCAGAACTGAATTATATGAATAAAGACTAATTCAGATTTCAGAACCTATTACTAGAACCTATGCGGCGGCTATGCTTCTCCAATTGTTAATATTTGAAGGAAAATTGCGCGTCCAGTAATAATACTTATTTAATAGGGTATAAACTTACCAACAAATTGTCCCAAAATCCCGGAGATCCTTGTCAGCTACTTATATTATGGATGAGGTATTGTCCAAGTTCAAGGTTAAAGTATCCAAAATTGAAAAAAAAATCCGAAATTGTTGAGGATCCGTGATTTTGATTGAAGCGTAGAAAGAATGAAAATGAAAGAAAGATAGCACAAAATCAATATTTTTTTAGAAAATTATTAGGGTAGCTAATTAAAATAATTGGTATTAAGGTGCTTAATTATCACACACACTCAACGCCAACTAAAATTTTATCCTTTTTTTTAAATTCGCACACCCAATCGAAATCGAATGAGAAAGGATTTTTTTAATGAAATATGAATAATTTAAATTAGGATATTATAGAAAGTAAATTTAATCTACCTGACAACTGGTCTCGTAAATATTTAATATGCCCCCGATAACTTATTGATGACACACAACCAATAAAATAAATGATCAAGACTAGATGATATGTTGACTTGATGCCTAGTGAAATACAAGTGGTGGGGGGTTTGGACAAGTTTGGGTCGGTAGGCAGATGGATAATTAAAAGAAAGACAAAAGACACCAGATCAGAAGAAAAAAAAGTGAAACAAGCAACGCTCCGGCGTTGCGTCCAAAGCCAAATGAGGCCCTTTGTACAAATCACCCAGTCTTTTTTAATCACTTTTTTGGCCCAGGAACAGAAAGTCAAATGATTTTGAGCAAATCCGACTCTTGAAACTTTAAATGTACAATATCTATTTAATATGTAGGTATTAACTAGTAGTAAGTTGTAATCTATAGTAAGTATTAAGTATGTAAGTAAAGTAAAAATGTAAGCGAGGATAGAAAAAAAGAGATGAAAAAGTTCAGCATTCAGACCAAGACCAACCCTGAGAAAATATAAAAAAATTCGCACACCACAAATCTATATAGTACATCTATCAGACATACATATATACATACATAGGTATGTACGATATTATGTTATTATGTATGTACCAAAAAGTAAAGGTTCACACAAATTCCAAAATATCCCTGCTCTATCGTTCGTAAATACAATTTTATGCAAAAATAAATCGAGTATAAAGCATGGTTTTTGTTAGAAAAGTGGGAATATACCCTACCCCTACTCTACATATTTATACCAAACCGAAACCGAATTCAAAATTGAAAACATACTATGTAGGTACTTTTTATACGTACGAGTACATTACAATTAAACAATATTACAAAATACATTGGTATTGGTACATATTATTATGGGTAAATTGATTTTTGAAGATATTTAAGAAAAATATTTTTTCTTGTATAAAGTATGTTCCTTATTAAAGAGCTCTAATTCTCTAATTTTTAGAAAAAAATATTGTCAAGTAAGCACTGGCTAAAGTCTAATCTGATAGTATACATATAGTATACCCTACTAATAGATGAGTAATACTAATAGGCAATACTTAATCTTAATAACTATTTAGGTGAATTTTCGAATTTTCAAGATGATCCATTTTATTTAAGCTACTGATATACTCCGTTCAATTTTCAATTAAATTTTCAAGCTGGATGATGAAATTTTATTGTGTATTAAGGCTCAGATATATCGTACCATACTTTTCTTTTCTTTTCCTTTCCTTTCCTTTCCAGGGATATTTGGGTTTTTTGCTATTAATATTTTTGCATAAAAATCCAAACATTTCTAGAAAAGGAAAGGAAAGGAAAAGGAAAGTATATCTAACAATAAGCCTTTAAATTTTATTTCTGAGCTAAAAGACTCTTTGCTTCTTGTTTTAGGACTATATTTTAAGAGTAGCAGTACTACTACAGATAGTACTGGATATGTAATACGTAAGAAAGTACTTGTACATGTAGTGATTATAATTATAAATTTCTATTTCTATCTACAATATTCGCCCTATGTACTACTTACTAATATCAAGGTATTACATATACATACATAACATACAGATACATACCTACATATTATATATATTAAATTCTAGATACATACTACATACTACTCTATCAGTACATATTAGTATTCGTATATATACTCCCATTATCTAAAAAATACTTTAAAGGTTTGTGCCAATCGGTTGCAAAATGTCTAAAATTAAGCTAACTCTTTTATTTTAACTTGCTTGCCATTTTACATTACCTACCTACCTATATCGAATACATTACATTTCAAAACCTTTAACTTTAAACTTTATAAAAAAACTTAATAAAGAATGAGTAAGGATCCGAATGGATCTCTGGTCCATTCGGATTCGGATACAATGTACATATGTACGAGTACCTACATGAAATTTTATTTAGTCGGCTAAGGCAAGGTTTGGTTTTATACAAAAATTTAATCTTAAGAGTGGGGATATGCCCCAATATGTAATAATGATAGGTAGTTGAATTCGTTTATTTGGAAAAATAAATGAAAGTACTTACATTTGATAAAGGCTAGTAGTATTACCTATATTATAAATTATACCATATTATATTACTATACTAGCATAAAATACTTAAGCAGTATACTAAAGCTAATAGTATGCACTTAAACTTATTGTTACGTTAGGTCAGATTCGAATTTTAAAAAGGATTTCCAGTAGTTCAGTTAAGTTATGGGTACACACACACATATTATATACTATCTACTGTATAATACGAGTAAGTACCTATACCTATACTTTTGTTTAGTACATTAGCTGATACATTTGTACACCCTACTATAAAATTTATGATTTTCAAAAGATCTGTTAATGAATTTCGGGGTTAATAATATCTGATATCAATTTACATATTTTTATTATACATTATAGGTACCATACTTTTAAAGTGTTAAGGCT
>JAQIXA010000758.1:0-34937 GCA_034699045.1 Nanhermannia cf. coronata Gr-Ori-00579
ATATGTTCGAAATTTTTCGGAAAAATTTCGGTATTATGCACTTCCTTTGCGAATTCTACAATTTTTGGCACACATCTAGAGTAAATCGGTTAAGAACTCTAGGAGGAGTTACTGTTCGTTGATCCTAAGAACCCTAATGCATAGTCCGAGAATTCGATCATTACATTCTCTTATTCGGACAAAAATAAATACCATTTTTATTCTCGATCTATTTATCCATCCATATGGTTTCTCGTGTGAAATTGGATAAATGGTTCTTAGGCTGAAGATGACAAGCCAGACATCCATTTTAAATGCATTTATTTTATATCTAAATCTAAAACAGGAAACTATTCAACCAAAAGCAGTCTAAAATTCTATTTCAATCTTACATACATGGTTTTACTATTAAGTACTTACATACCTTACTTTACTGTATTATACAACATGTATGAGTATTGGCATTTCCAAAATAAAAATTTCAAGCTAAATATCTCCATGTTTTTCGCAGAAAACATATTATAGTTTAGGTATAAAAACCATTACACAAGTAATTCTCTATTCTCTATGTATCACTGAGAATTTTATTTAAAATACTTTTTATTCGTCAAAAAAATATTGCACAAAGGTAATTCATGCTGAGCACTTGAATATCATAATGTCATCCCTCGAGAGAATGTGATTCATTCAATTGAAAGCTATCTAATAATAGTGTAAAACAGTAGAAATACAGTATGTCTCGTTAATATCTTATAAAAAACGGTGAACTTTTACACGTTCATTAGGTCCCAAACTCACGCTTATTCTTAGACCCCTACCTTACAATTACCTAGTTGAAAATTCAAAAATATCCAGTTAAATTATTTTGAGTTTGTATTAAATTTTTGATATGTGCAAAATATGCAAAATCAAAAATTCAATGCTAAAAAACTTTCTTAGACCTTATAGTTTATTCTCAGGAACCTACAAAAAATTTCCTTTTTCTAGTCATTTTTGAGACAAACTGTATAGAGCATAGGGATCACATTCACATTGTCTTTAGACTTTGCTCATGATTACGATACTCATCTAAACTCAGGATAAGAAATGATAAGAATTTAACCCGGAGCTTTTTCTCCTTTATTTTTATACACATTTCCCCCATCAGCATTTCACACAAAGGGTTAGAGCAATTTAGCACAAAAATTGCTCTTTTTCTACCCAAGCAAACCGAGATAAGAAATAAGGCATTCACATAACCCAAAAGACGCTGGAAGCAAGGGTAAAATATATCTTTTTTGAAATTTCGCATTAAATTCTCGAGAGATTATTTTCGAACGATGTCTCAAGTAATCATCCGTCTAGTCAGCAATTAAGCGGTAAACAAGATAAGAAAAGGCGAACTGGAAGGTGAGGGGTCCTTCAGTATCGGTATCAAAAAAATAAAAAAATACCTACACACCACACAGTAGCACTACACAAGAGCAAGAGAAGAAATTGAAAAAGGGAGCAAAGATAAAATTACCGGATCTCCCCATGGTGTCTTGTGCCTGATTCAGATACCAATAATAGCAAAAGTAGGTGCCTAGTGCCTACATATATGTATGTATCTATATTTCTATTCTATGTTCAGGATAAGTGATTCGAAGGATCAAAAGAGGAGAGAATGAGAAAAAATGTTGAATCAGTAAAAAAATTTAATCAATTTGAACTTGTATCCTGCTTAATTCGCCTTTTCTTCTCAATCTCACCACTTACCTAACCTACCAACCAATTTTATACTTTGTATGAATGAATTTTATGAATTTTATTTAATGATAAGCTACACAACATTCATACATACGTAGATACATAGTAGGTATATGGTATTGGATATGAGATTGCAGAGTATTCAGGGTGAAGAGAACAAGATAATAATAAAAATCGCTGATTTTGAGTAAATTTAAAACCTACAAGATATTTCACAATTATCGTTATGCTGTACTGAATGAATCAGCCAACAGTAAAAAAAAAAACTGAATTTACCTACTCTGATAATAAAGCCTAGTCTCTACTCTCATCTCATAGCCATAATCATAGTCATAGTAGGTTATGAATTTGAATTTTCATAAACCCCGTATAAAACCATCATTCACGGTGTGAGATAAAATCCCCGAGAACAGCTCTACATCATTCTCGTCCTCATCTCATCTCATATTATATGCAGTACTTATGTATGTACAACATATTATATAGGTAGGTATATTATGCGAATGAACAAAATTTAATAATAGAGATCATTTGCTTTGCAAGCAAGAAGTGTAATGTAATAATAGAGATTTAGGTTTTGGTGATTTTGATAGGTATTAGAGTGTAGCGTGGAAAAATGAAAAATAGACTCAAGTATCAAATTACATTACCAACTTTATCTCTCATCATTATCATTATATTTTTAAAGTAAATAGAATAGATCATATATACCAAAGCACATTACTTATAAAATTATACCTATCACCTAGCCTCTAGTTGGTTCAGATCAGAGTTCTGATGAAGCTTTTATCGTCCAGTCAAGCAGAACTAAATTACACAAATTACAAGTGTTTTCGCAGTTTGATATCGATAATAATTTAGTTAAATATTCTAGTAAGTAAATATTAGGTACTTGGTATGTATTGATCATTAATTATTGATAATTTCGATATGCCATTGAATTTGCCGATGATTCTAATTTTAAAATAAATATAATAAGAAATTGCTCAACTCCAATTAGTATCAAATTCTAACAATAAGTATCTACTAATTAAGTATTTTCAAATTAGGAAGGTTAAAGGTACTCTCAAATTACATAGTACCTACCTACTATAAATTATCAATTTGTTTCTGCTATCCAAATTAAATTTTGAATGTGAAGTGCTTTAAAACAATTCAAACTTGAAACAAACTTGAAACGATAAATTATCAGAGATTATGTTTCTTCTTTTACATTTCAATGATCATTAATATCCTATCCTATATCATCTATTCTTAATAACGTAGGTACCTTATAATATAATACTAACCTTATTTATTATTTTTAAAAATTAATAAAGTACTGATTAGGTAATTGTAATGTGTACGAGTATCCGTATTTATCGACTTCCAAAAAATTCAATAAGTACTAGAAATAGGTAGGTAATAATAATAATAAGTAATTTATTATTCTTAGTTATTATAACTTTTATCCTTATCGCTTCATTTTTTCATTTTTTTCATTTTCTAATGACTACTCAAGCTCAAGATAATCTTACCTACCTACTACCTACCTACCTATAAAATCACATTAATAACAGAAATAGAAGATTAAGATTACAGACTAGGTATATAACTGACTTGAGGTAAAATTCCTACTTCAAAATGTACAGAATACTATTCATATACAGTATACCTAATAATAACTAAGCCATGAAGAACAAGAATTTGTACTACAATACAAGTACAAGTAGGTAATCTATTTTTTCCCCTCATTATCATAATCAAAAAAATAGAGTATAAAATGCATTAGTATTATTCGCTTTAATTCTAATTTCTACTCGTATCTATTCTAAATTCAAATTCACGTAAAACAGGTAAAGAAAAAAGAATCAGGGTAAACCTGAATTGTGTGTGTGCAAACTTTATAAACTTCAACTTACTTACTTAATAAAAAATAAAGGTCATTCACTTACACGTCAGCATACAAAGTACTGAAATTACTAGTTACTACTACAAGTTATAAGTATAAGCTCCAAAGAGTGCAAAAACACTTTTTAAGTTTTTGACTTATAATTCTCCATCATTTCTTACAATTCTTGTCCACCTCCTTCTCCCCTGCCTCATTCGAATTCATTTTCCATGCAAAAATTTTTGTTTTTTTTAACCATCGCCATATGTTTTGTTTTTCTAGCTTTTCAACTTTTTATGAATAAAAATAAAACTACCAGCAGCAGCAGTCTGCAATTATTTAATACTAATAATCGTAATAATAATACTTCTTGAATACTTATAGTACCTACTGGGTAAGTTTTAACAAAAATATAAACAAGAATCTCTAGTTCTGAATCTGAAGGCGAGCACAAGCCTCAAACTCAGGATCAAAAACTCAATTATTTCTAAATAATAAGCAGTAGTAGTAAGGTAGTAATAATAATAAGTAGAATAAGTAGACAAAATGCTCAAGAGAATTTAATAGTAAGTGTAGTACCTATCCAAAATTACTTATTATTATTACAAAATAATTTTGCAGTTCCTACAAACTACTTACTTAGATACCTCTACTAAGGATAAGAAGCATTAGAATCTCCCGTCTCCCATTTCAGATTCCCAACCCATTTCTTACTTTTTACTTTGTATAAAATTTGTAGTTCAAAGCCTACTATGTATACCCAGCACTTTATTATCTTTATCTGCTTTATCTGTTATTTTTCCTCGACTTCTCTGCTGAAAACTCTTGCTGATTCGAACTTTGAATTTCGAAGGTAAGAATCCTGAAAGTCAAGATCAAGTTCCTTCACATCCCCCTGAGGCGAACACATTTCTTCTAATACTACCAGCACCAGACTAGTCCTAGTCAGCAAATTCTGCTGCCTCAGCTTACTTTGCTTATATAACTTCTCGAGAGAAATGATATGTTATGAAAAGGATACAAAATATCAAAAAAGTTCTTCACAAAAAACCTAACTACCAACAATATAAGTATCTCCTGTATCTCCTGTACAAAGGCTTAAGTCTCAGTCAACTGGAATTTTACCTTAAACTGATCCTGACTATGAGTCTATGAGAGAGAGAAAAAAGCAATCCCCAAAACGAATTCGCATTCTAAAACTGAAACTTTATCTTCTTTTCCTCTTAAAAGATTTACAAGACCAAAACCAAACTATTATTACTTTAATACTTATAAGTTTAAGTATTTTTCTTGTGGAAAATACCTACTACATAAGTACACAAGTACAACTTACTAACAGTAGTACATAGTATGAGAGCAAGAGCTTTAAATTTTAAATCCTTTATAACCTCAAGTTTATCTGTCTACTTGAATTTTGGTCCAAAGAAATTACACAATAAGTTAAACTTTATGAGCTTTATTTATACTTTACATCGTACATAGGTACATAAGTACTTATATGTATCAGCAATTTTACTTTTTAACCATTAGGTCCTATGTAATTGCAATTGTATTGTAATACCACTAAAAGTTTAAGTAGGAGTACAGTGATACGAATTAATGTATTTTTAATTTGCTTACTCACCTTTACTGTCTTGTCCTTTTCTATTCCCTACCTCCTCGTACTATTGAACAAAATCACGTATGGATGAGCATGAACGAAATTTGAGAATCTTTTTCAAAAATGTATCAAAATTACTACAATCAAAAACTGTTGTCACTTTAAAAGAATTCACACAGTATAGTATAAGTACAAAAAAGAATTTACTCGCCAAAAATGATTCTTTTTATGGTTATTTACGTGCTTGAGAGAGTCACAGCGAGGGTCGGAAATGGCCAAAAAAAAATTGTACAAATACTACAAAAATTTCAATAATTTATTATGACTTTGAACACCTTTTAAAGGAATTCTAATGCCTTTGAAATGTTGAAGGCTTGTCTTTAAACTCCTACTTTACACAATCTCACAACCCGACCGACCGACTGACCGACAACTCAATTACTGAACAATAATACTCGAATAAGTGTAACTTTAAATAACCTTAATAATGAAATATGGAGGGTTTCTGGGGGGAAAATGATAAAAGTAACTTGGAGGGTATGAGATCTAAAGTTTTATTCTCTTGTAAAAGATAACTACTACTAACAACTTATAGTACTTATACTGTCTTCTTAATGATATGTGTATCAATCTTGGTCTACTTTTGTCTCTTTTCTTTTTCCACACAAAAAAATTCACAAGTGAATAAATCCCAATAAAATAAAAGAATAGTTTATTAGAGAACTTGTAACTACTTTCTTTAGTACCTTACATACGTATAGAAAAAAAAGTTCAAATGGTCTACTAGTATCCAGAGTACTAGAACTAGTAATAGTTAAAATATCTCGTGAACTTCATTTACAAAGTTCACTTACGAAACGAAAGAAACAAAAACTTGAGATAGAAAATATAATTTTAGAGAAAAAAGTGACTACTCGATCCACTGCTCCTGAACAAACTATCGAGTTCACTCAAACTCTTGAATACTACATACGAGTAGTAGGATAATAGATAAGTACTAAATGTATAAAAAAAATAATACCTACATACAATTTCATACAAGGGGATAGAAAACTACATGTAGTATTTACAAGTAAGTATGTACCTAGTAGATGTAGGTGGTTGGCTGGCTGGTTTAGGTTTAGAATAAAAATCGAATGCATTCTGATTCTGATACTTACAATACAAGTACAAGTAAATGTAGTTAGTATAAACTAAACTTATAATCATAAAATGAATTTAATGTTGAATAACAAGGGTTTAAAACTAAAGAACAGAACAAGTTAAAGTTAATATAGAAATATAGATATACTGCAGATAACATTAATAAGAGTTGCCCCTTTTTACTTGCCTTTGCATTTTTCTACATTATACATTACAATACATAATATGGCCAGTACAAGTATGGTAGATACTGATAGATTAGAAAAACAAGTTTCTTATTTCTTATACTACAGTATACATATTACATACTGGTAGATTCAGCTGGATGGATCATCTTCATGATGATGCGAAATAAAATCACAAGGTCAAGTCAACTTGAATTTATTCCTACCAATACCAAACGCAAACCAATAGTATTGGTCGAGTTATTAAATACTTATAGACTTTTCGTATTACATTACATTACAGAAACTACTAATAGTCATACTGTACATATATTATTATACTTACTTAGGTATATACCATATAATGAATTTATGTACAAAGTATTACAACCATAAAGTTATAAAATGATGGAGAAACCTTAATAATATGCTATCTATCTAAGCATATTCCTTTACTGTTTAAACAAAATCAGTTAACTTGCTCTCAAAGTTAATATTAAACCTCATTTACATTTGCACCAAGTCTAGTCTCTAGTGCAGAGATTTCGATAAGAAATTGAAGATTTTACATTTTTCTTGCTCTTAGTATTAGGCTTTCCTAAGTCTTTTCTACTGACTGACTACTGATCGATATCGGGTGAAATGTGTTAATTTTTCCATATCAGAATAATTCCCCATGAGAGAATATTTCAGCTTTCAATTAAATTGAGACTTGAGGTTTTAATAATTTGAGACATTTATTATGGATTTTTATGTTGAAGATAATTACGATTAAATAAGATAAGAAAAAGAAAGTATGAAACCTAATACATTTATTTTTTATAATTAATCCCACAACAAACTTGCCTAATACTAAATTACTAAAACTGCACAATACTGCCCATTAAATATTTTTTTTTTTCGTATATCATACACCATTATTAGTCAATGAAATTGCTAAATTGAAGCCAATATATTTCAAATAATCATCATGTTAACTATGAATATAACCTTCAAATTTATGTAAGTAGGTAAATTGTTCATTTAAATATCCACAAATAGCTTGCTTTACAACATAATGTAAATACAAGATTTGCAAGCTTTTATGAAAGTATAATTTTTTTCAAACTTAAAATGTAGACTCGTTTTTTTGCTGAATTATTCAATTCACCACATAATTTTGAATAAATGATTATTTATTAGCGACAATCGACATAATAGTCTTTATAATAGTTATTTATGCAATTCTAACTTGAGTAAAATTTACAATAATATAATGACCATTTCATTCATTTTTTTAAGAATCAATTTACTTTTAAGTGTATCCTGCTCAGCAACCTTTAATATCTGTAGTCTGTAGTACTACTTTAGTTCTATAAACCACTTGAAATGAAAAAAAATAAAGCACAGAATAACCACAAAATATTTTCAAGATTTTTAAGCTTAGCAATTTCTCGGCCTACTGAGCTCTTTAGTATCTAGTATTTTTTATCATAAAAGCTTCCATAAAATATTGTTTAAAGGAAAAATAAAGACCCTATACTTGTATTTATACCTATATATAAGACATTAGCAGTCCTTTTTGGCTTTTTTATTCACGCTTCATAGGCAAACTTAAAACCACTTGCCTAGGTCTAAATAGTTACGTATGCGAAATAATAATATATTGCATTTTCCACAAAAAAACCAAAGAATTTTCTAAAAATATTATACCTGGTAATAGGATTAAATTGAATTTTGAATTGATGAAGATCAAGTCGAGTATATAATACATAATGTTGTAATACTACTATATGTTTGCGATTTTGTCGACATCAAAGAAATGTAAAATAAACGGAGCTTTCAAAAATCAGCCAATTTTTCTCTTACAACTTTTAAACGGATGACTGATTTCTTCTCGAGATTTTTTCGAGTTCAAGTAAAACGAGTCTTTGTTTTTTTATTTTGCAAGTACCTACTTGTACTACCTAGACCTAGAGTTGAAAATAATATTCCTGATCCCATCTCTACCACTTTGATTCAAAAATAAAACTTGAACTTGCATATTATTATATATTACCTTATACACTATACTATACCTATTCTAACTTTTTATTACGGATTATGGATTTCTACAGATGTACTTGCACAGGTCATTCGTTAAAGAGGTAAAAGACAAGCCAAGTTAAAAATCTTATACTTGTTGTACTTGTGTATTGATATATTGCATATTAATGTAGTTTATGCTACTTATATTACCAGAAATACCCTACTATCAAATAATAGAATATTTTATAAATCTAAATCTACAGTAAACAGTATCTATCAGTGATTTTTCTCCCATAAGTTTGATTATAAAAATTATCTATATAGATATAACAATAATAGTACAAGTTCTGCACTACTTTTATAGAAAAAATAATGTATTTTATAGATATGATCAAACACAAGTAGAAGTGCTAAGTATAGCAGACCGTTAATTTTCCACTTTTGACACAAGCCCTTAATTATATTACCCAAAAGCCCCTTTACTCAACCCATTATTGCACACTAAAGAATTGGATTCTTGTGCTAATTTTTATTTCCTTTCCTCTCATTTTGTCCGTAGCCTCTGTACATAGTACATAGAATAAAAAGTAAGTGTATCATTTTATACGACTAGGTACTAGGTAAGTACATAGTAGAAACTTGAAAATATGTAGTGTCTGTGTCTACAATACAGGCTCAAAATGCAGTATCAAATGTTGTAACTTAAAAATAATTTCTCGATTCGATAACATTGAACAAATTGCCAAAGTCAAAACTAGGGACTAAGAAGGAAATATCTAATTAGCTTAATACAACTGTTAGTATACAGAGACCAAGGGAAAATGCAACTCAACCATAAAAATCAAAATAATAAAGTATTTTAATACATTACAATACATTACATATACACATATACACATTTAACATTTTAAAAATAAATGGCCATAATTTCACACTATCTAAAGTCTAAAGTGTTTGAGAGCTTACAACTAAAGATAATTAGGTATGTATGGTATAAAAGGAATTTTTAAGTATCGTACGTTTAAATGTGTAAACTTTTAAATTAAAAAAGGTAACATATATTTCAAAACTTTGAACAATGACCAATTTGATACAAAATAAATATTTTAAAGACCGTAAGCATGCTCATTGTCATGTAAAAAATAAATACACTTTGCACAGTAGTGTAGTAGGTACTCTATACTCTATATTACTGATTCAAACCTTTTAAAACAAGGTGAAGTGCTAGTCAATTTTGGACCATTTCCTATTATACAGTATAACCATACTAAATATAGATGACAATTACTTTTTCTAGACAGATTTAAGTATGGCAAAATGCAAAGGCAATTAATATATCAAACACCTACACTTTTTAATAGGTACCTAGATTTTACTACTTATTTTACTTACGCAATACATACTATTATCCCAAAAATTTGATCAAATAATTCAAATAAGTACATACTACAACATCACTTTTAAATTAAACAGACAAACTCTTTAATTACGTAAAAAAAAAGTTCAAAAATAATTATAGGAATTTGGCTTAAATCCAAATCCAAAACTAACACTAACTAACTACTACAGATAATATTAGTATACAACTGGAAACAATCTCAACTCAACTAACAACCTAGGACTAGGTAGTAGGAGCTAGAATGCTAACTGCTAAACTTTTATTTTTATTTTTACCCTATCTCCGCTCGCAAAAAACACGACTTGCTAATTACTCCGTATTCCGTATACATACGATATCTGCCTTACATAATATTCATATCATAAACAAGCAATTAAGCTTGAATTTTTACAGTTTGCCCTATCTTAGTAGAATATGTAGATAATAGAATTAATTTATATTATGAATGAAATATTGAACAGTTTTTCCCCCAATATCAGTACAGTAGTCTTGGTACAATCTGCTCTTTTAAGAATATAGTCAGTCTCTGTGTAATCTCACTCTAATAAATACCTAGTAGAATATGAGATTAGAGATTCGACTGTTCTTAAAAAAAGTTAATAGTTACTTAATTAGAAAAAAAAAGTTCTACTCTTAAATTAGCTTTTGAGCAGGCATTATAATCAACTCACGAACTCGAAAGAAAATATAAATATAATTTAGAACTCAAACTCTCGAGTTCAAACAAATGAGATAAACATAGAACAAAAACTCTTATAGAGTCAAAAAATTAAATGTTCATTTGGTTGAACTTTGAGCATTGAAATTGAGTTTATATTTATGTCTAAATATATCGTAGGTACTTTATACAATGTATACTAGGTACATAGTAGTATTTATATACAGAAATTATATTTGTAATTTTTGTATACTATATTTATTGTTAGATTTAATATAGTATGTGGATGTAAACGCGAATTTTTGTGTGTGTCTTATCTATCTTTTTTACTCAACTTATTACCTACTTTTATATACATATACGATACAGTAAGTATGCTCAAGTTCTATTCTATTTAACTATGTCTGTGTTTTTCTTCATACTTACAATTTGCAATAAAGGAGAATTTATTAGACTCGATCTAAAATAAAAGCAAATATTTAATATCCATTTCATATGAACATCACAGTTTTACAATCATATTCTACTCTCTACACTCTACTCACATCAGTAGGCAAATACAATTTTCAATTCCAGGAAATTGAATTCATACTAACTAACAACTTCAGAGTATTACTAACTACATATTGCTAGGAACTAGCAATTGCAATTTTGAACTGCTGTTCTGTTCTTATTATTTTCCCTGTTATAATACCGAGTAAATAGATACAAGTATCATACTAGTACAACGAAAGGATGCAAGTCAATAAAAAGAGGAAGTTTTTGCTAAAAGAATCTCAACTCAATTAAAATGAGAACAATGAAACCAAGGTATACTATTATACTTATAGTACATATTTATGTATAGGTACTTGAAATGTAATAATAATGTAATGGTACAATGTAACATTGTAATAATAATAACTATAAAACTAAAACATTTAAGTAAATCAACTTTACCTACTTGCATATTGAATTCAGTGATGACAATGTACTCAAACTCGAGGGAGCTCATTTACCTGCGATTACATCTCATCCAAATTTTCGTATTAAATTTATTCATAATCCTGTGTAACACAACACAACACAGCATTATTTTATTATACAATAACAAGATCCTTATCTACATTGCAATTTCAAGTTTAATCGCAAGAAGTAATAAAACTAAACCAAACTTCCGTTCCTATTCCTATTCTTTTTTAACACAACGCAACATAACAAACCAAAACCCTGCAAGTCAAAGGAAAGACAAAATAACAAAGTGTTCAGAGTCCCAACCAACCAATGTCCCTTTTTCTAACTTAACCATCTCTAATTTATCACGTTTCTCTAAAAACCCTCAGAATCTCAATTTCTTTTATTTAGAGAAAAACGAGCTACACAAGGTCTGCAGTATTTACTAGTATGTATTTCGTTGTTGTGATTGTAGTATTTCTGGACCTGCTGGATAGAGGGTTCAGAGATTGTGCACGTTATTGCCAATCACCATCAATTATATATACTGTGTGACACTCATTGCTTTTTACCCTTTCCTTTCATTAATTCAATTAAACCTAAACCTTGGAGTTGGCTATTTACTCTGCAATCTAATTATTTAATGATTTTTTTAGGATACACAAAATTGCACGACCAAATTAAGATTTAATCTATGTGCACTTTGATTGTTTACAAACCACCTACATCTACAACTAAACTATAATTATACCTAAATTATCAATACATATTAAGTACCTAACCCTATTACTAGAGTAGATAGGCTACAGTACTATTAAATAAACCAATACAAATACCTACCTATTTTTGTAAAATTAGATTTTAGTAATTTCTTTGATCAACTAACCTGATTTAAAATCGTCCATTTTTCATTTCATTCTTTGTATAAAAATTTAAACTATCTACAGTACATAACAATACAATACGTCTATAAAATCTGATTTTGAGTAGGTATATCTTCCAATCAGTATCAGGATGAACAAAAGCTTACAGCAGCACCCAACAGCTTGTACTTTTTTATTGTTCTCATTAATAGAGTAAAACTGTTAAACCGTGCTTAACTTAACTGGAGCAAAGCCACCACATTTTGATTAAACTGAAACTAGTAAGTAGTCGGTACTAAAAATAAAATTACAGCGATATAATTTTATGGATCTTATATCTGGCTAAAGTAGATATCAGTAAGTAGGTATGTATATAACATAATTATTATGCTATTAAAATTAAAATTACAATACTTGCTCAAATTTAATAACGTAGTAAATAAATTTCACTTTTTTATCTGTCTACAGTCTACTGTCTGTATTCTGTATACTGTATACCTAGGTAAATTACTTATAGTCGATTAATTTGATTAAAAATTATGATAAGTTGTGCTTCTGTGCATGATGAAAGAGATAATACTGTATTCTAATATTTGATTAATACATATAAACTGATACTGATTAAAGATATGGCCAAAAACGTGTATAATTTTGACTTTGAACTTACATAAATTATAAAGTACAAAGTAAGTATATCACTAGCCCGTAGTGTTTACCTTACCTAACTCATTTATTATGATTTTACTTATGTTTTTAGCTACTTGAACAAATGATATGAGGATTAGTGAAATCTAAATTAGAAAAATAAATTTAATGCTTATATTTTACATTTCACAAGAAAATTCAGTCTTTATGTAGTGAAAGTTTACCCTGTTTGCATTTAACAACGATTCAAGTTAAACGATATTTATTTATCAAATATTTTTCCAAAAGAGTTTTTTGAGATAACATAATAAATAATTTTAAAGACAAACATTTCTAATTTTTTTTTCATTTCTCACAAAACCTCATAAAGAAAGTTAAAGTTTTACCCATGTTTAAAAAATGCATTTTGATTCTTATTACGATTCAGTTTAAGTATTCTGTTTCGGCTAGATAAATTGCTTGTCAGTTCACTAAATCTACAAATAGTACAAGTCTAGATATGCAAATAACCTGCCTATAAACAAAACTGAAAAACTCTGTAAAGTAAATATTATGGTACTATCTACCATAGAAAAATGCACCTCACCTCTAAACTAAAATATTTATAGTTGGTACATCTACATCTAAAATACTTATCTAACTATAAGATAGTTCTAAAAGATAGTTTACAAGTACAACTTTGTCTACCTATCTATAAATGTTCTCATTTATCTCACCTTTAAAATAGTACAAATTTACAAGGAGGAAAAAAAAGAAAATAAGTAGAGTACAAATATCTCACACAAGTATCTACACAAATTCCAATAAAAAAAGTTCAAATTGAAAAATATTATATACCTACTTTTGAGCAAAAAATTGGAAATAATGTAAAATAAGTTCTAGTTAAAATGCTACGAAAAATAAAGTGGAACTTAAAGTTGATATACTCATAAGTCTCGAGCTCAAAAAGTACACATAAAATTGTAAGTGTAGGTCTGTGTCAACGAAAAGAGGTTAAAAATATAAAGTAAAAAAATAACTAATCGCAATCACAATATATACTTCAAAAAACCCTATAAAAACTCTCTTTCTTGACTCTTGGCTTTTTTCCCATTTGGACAATAATAAAATAACACATCTCTCTCTCTCTCTGACTCTGAAAGATATCTGAGTAAATACACTTTGCCGGCATCGCGAACCGAATTCCAAATCACCCTTCAAGAAAAAAATTCATACATTCAAATTATGCAAATATAACTCCATTTTAGCACACAATATTATAAATTATATCAAGATTTTATATGAAACTAGGTGTTCCTGTTCCTTCAACCCAAAATAAATATAAATACCTACACTCTACAGTCAATATAAAATTTCTTGTAGATTTTTTTCAAATACTCATAAAATTTCTCTCTTCTACCATTATAAAATTCCGAGTTCACATGTAATCGAGTGAAGAAAATAATAAAAAATTTACTAGGTACATATTTAATACTTGACTTTTTCAAAAGAATAATAAAAAAATAGCATTATCGTCGAAGTTTTTAAAACCGTATCGAGCAATCGAGAGCAATTGAAAATAGATCCCGATTTTCCATGGTCGAAAACCTTTTAAATCGTAAGTAAATAAGTTCGGTCAAAATTTAACTGTACATTTGTCATTTGACCTTAAGATGACCCGAATTGGCAATGATAGGGTCATCAAAGCCAGGCAATAATAGTATATAATGAAATGACCTTACACATGTACAAAAACCTATTAATGGCATGTGTATGAATTTCTTATTTGAAATTATTGAATTAAATGTCAAAGTGAGCACGATAAAAAAAAACTTGAACTTAATAAATTGGAAATATAGATAAGTAGGGTACTTACTACTTACCTAGCTACATTATGTTCATGAACTCATATTTAAGTTTATAAATAAAGAATACCTATTCAGAATTAGAATTCAGTGGCGGTTACTGATATTCTTTATGCTGAATGCTGTTCATAAGAAGCTAGCTTGTGATCTGATATTCAAATTCTTCCGAAAAAAGTAGGCAATGTCAATTTTTATAGCCCATTAGGGTGAAATGTAGAAATCATTCGAGAACTCCGAACTTTGAAATAACAATTTAGCCGGTATTATAAAAACCCAAACCCAATCCCTAGTTGAAAAAATTCCACAACAAAAAAATCAACCACAAAAAATAGACCCGATATAAAAAGCCTAGCTCTAAATTAAAATATTTAGAGAAAAAACTTTTTATTAGTCGTAAATGCAAACTTGAATGTAGATAAGTTACAGCACTAGTATATACTACTTATAAAGTACCCTACTTATACATGTACAATACAAGTACCCACCCCCTCATAAATACACATGTACTAATATAGGAAAGAAACTTTGAATCACTATCGACCCATTGGTTTGGAGTTTGGTATTATCCATCCAAGATTAATCCCTTTCTTTTGTTTTGGTTTCTTTCTCTTTCTTTTTAGCTTATTTTTTAATAGAGAAAGTTCTTTCGTTAAGAAATAAGCAAACATGAACGAAAGACCGGCACGTTTAGCATTCTTCTTAGGATAGAAAATCTGGGTATTCGGATTCGGGGTTAAAGGAATCGCGGGGGGTTCATCTTGACTTGTACTTGTAGGGATTTCTAATCTGTACTAGTGTTGTGCACTTGTTTGCTTTTTCTTATAATTGGATTAAAATTGACTTTGTTCACCAATTTCTTACGAACCGGATTCTTTAACTTTAAATCTTATAATATAGATTGGTGTACATACTTTATTCTCGGATAAACCTTAAGAATTTAACCTTAACATATTATATTACTCCTGAAAACTAGGTAATATATTTAATTAGTTGAAAAAATAAATAAAATTGTATCAAAGCTTATGCTTCTACGATTACCAGGCACAGACGGACGGTAATGAAAATGTCGAAAATGAACCTCACTGACATTTACAAAATACTTCAAAATAAACCTCAAACGATATATAGTAATATGTAGGCCGATATTGATAAATACCTTTAAAGAACTTACATACCTAAATCTGCCTACGTGTCTAGTGTCTACTTCTACCTTTGCAATGTAAATGTTTCTTTACTGCCTTTAAGGCTATTTCATAATAAATGAAAATGAACTACTCCGTACATTTTGGTGTTTAGTATTATAAATCCGTATTTGATAAGTAAATATAAAAAGGAGAATGAAAAATTTGCTTACCTCTTAATAATTCGATGAAAATAGGAGTATGTCTAGTTGACCTTATGGAGATTTGAATTCAATCAGGGTGATATTATACAGTATTTTTTCATAATCTTAATTTTTAATAAGGCTTTTTTATAAATGTTTATATTCTTTGTTTCGAATAATAACAAAACAGGATAAGGGTTGTTGATAAGAATATATATGTAAAAAATAGTATCTCGTGGAACCAAAAAAACACCACGATCACCAAAAATGTTCGTCCGCTCTTCGTAGACACGCGTTGACTGAGCTTTGGTGTTTACTGTACAGTTTTACTCAGGCTGTTATGTTGGACGACTGCTTTTTGGAAGTAGAGTTGGAAAATTTTCTGACTTTGCTTTTTGTACTATTGTACTTACTACAGCAGTTCAGCTATATGCTAGCTCTACGAACCAAACTATTCGGTTGTGTGAGTGACAAGCGCAAGAAATCTTCAGCCAAACCAGACCAGACCTTCCTAATTTCCAAATGCTTCACTACTTGAGGATCGAGAGTTGATTGAAGAGTAGTAGAGTATTCTGTAGTTTCATGTAGTAGTAGAGTAGGTAAAATAAGAAGAGGAAAAATATAAAATTTTTGAAACCACCAACTACCACCACTTTACTTACTACTTTTCTCTCAAGATTTCCACTTACTCTTTTCTATAATTTCTAGGTAGGTACTCTCGACTCCGCTTCCTTTTTCTCTCAGTAATCCAATTTCATTTACACACTCAAATGGACGAATTAGACCGATGGAGATGGAGGTCACTTATTATTAGGGTATGGTAGAACCCTTTGACTTTTTTTCTTCTTTCGTTTCTTACAAGTTTGAGTATGTATCTTCAGTTTTTCCAAGAAAGTGGATAATGGAATTTCTTAATGTGTAAAAAGAGTAGAGAGAAAACTTTTCAACATTTTTTGCTTGATGTGGAGGCACGATGTGGAAGCAAATCTGGTGAGAAGTACAATTGAAATAGAAAACTTTTTTTTCAAACGACGAAATCGGTGATGATCAAATCGTAGTAGAGTAGAGGCGAGAGGAATTTCGATACTTGAAACCTCTATTTCTACATAAGGTAGATGTAATGTAATAGAATAGTTGAGGACATATTGTAAAAACAATTTTTCACATTATTTCAATCAGGCTCCAACTCCAAATCAAATGTAGAGCACACGCTGCTTTTCTAACTCCTAAAAAAAGTAAATAGAAAAGAAAAAAAGGTAAAAACTTTAGGTAAAATGTATTTGCTCAAAAAAATGAGAAAATTGAATCTGATCATTTTAGATACTATTTATAAAAAAATGATAATACTCGTACCCATACATAAGGTAAGTAGTAATAATTTAAAACAATATTATTATATCAAATATTCTATACATATCTTACCTTTAAAAAGTTATTGCATTCAATTTCCAATTGCAGTGAAGTTAAATGAAAGAAATGTAATAAGTCTCCCGATTCCCGAGTATGAGCTTAAGATGATATGAATTGATAAATTGCAAATTAAAAGCCTTTTTTCTTATTGCTGTATTCCGAGTAGGTATTTCTCCTGGTTTCTGTCATCCAGTACTTAGGTATATTCTTTGGGTATGTATTGTTTGATTATTTTTAAGGATCCAAATTATTCTTCATACCTAGTTTTTGGTTTTATTTTTTGACTAGTCATAGTAAATCTAATGCTCCACAAAGAAGTGAACAGAACAGAACGTGACCTGTTTAAAGATTCGATGCAGATTAGGTTAAAATTTTTCCCATTATCATTTAAACTCCTAGGTATATTTTGTGATCATAACTATAAGAAAGAAAACTCCTTTATACTATTTTTAACTCTAAATTACATTTCAGTTTTCAGCACTGATAAACTGCTAGTATCTGTAGTATCTCCTACATTGCATTAGTTAATAGGTATTCATTCTCTGATGCCTAGACTCTATGTAACTAGATTCAATAATCAATATTAACATTATGAATTATGAGCATGACTCTTTAAACAGAATAAATTTTAAATTTTACCATCATAGTGATAGTTCTAAAACTAAAACAAATAACTAATGAGAATGAGAATGAGAGATATGTTGGGATGATGAAACTTGTGTATGGTTCCTATTCCTAACCGATATTCATTCTTCAGTACCGATAGTTAAACTTTTGAAATATTAGCATAATATTGCTCCAATAACTAGGTACCTTTTAAACATAAATTAAGTCGATATTTTTTCTAATATTTTTCTTTTTGAAGTTCCAATTATTGTAAGTTAGTAGGTATTTTATATTACCTATTTATTAGGTAAGCATATTGAATAAAACAATGACAATTTTCGAAAATAAAAATTAGTAAAGTAAAATACATAGTTAAAGGTACATACCGTATACATTGTACATAGGCGAACGGTGTCGTATACCAGTATTTGTACATTTAAATACTAGGTAGTACCTAATATAATATAGGGTACCGGTACCAAATATACAGATATATACCTAGGCACTAGGCACCAAAGTTTTCGTGTAGCAAAATCCCATTTAAATAATTATCTATATAGTACAATATACAGTATATGTACAAATATATAAGGTAATACTTACATACATACCAAATATTATGTAAGGCTGGATACTACCTCTATACATATTCGTATATATTTAAGAAGAGTAAAAGAAATAATTGAATAAAAGTGAAGCGTTTTGAAGTAACTAGAAAGTAGTTACGAAATAGAAAAGTTTTTGCTTAAAATATCTGTATATAGAAGAGATATGTAGGTAGGTACCTAGTAAGAACCCCTCTTAACCCTTTACTTTCCCCGTGTCCGGGAAACCGAGTAAAATTCCCAATTTTACCCGATCCTAATTACAATTAAACGGTCTTTAGTTAGGTAGCTAGTATCTAAACACAAAAAAATCTTTCTATTCCATTTAAAAAATAGTTTATCCTATCATATGTCTGATTCATACTTTTCTTATGGCTAGCCATATTACTAATAGGCCAATAGAAAGTTTTTGAAAAAATTGTCTTTATTTTTTCTAGGGTTAGTATGTATTTCATAAATCATTTATTATTATTATTTAGTGATTTGTAACACTAAATTAACTAAGGATAAGTAGGTATGTATTAACTTTAAGTAACCTAAACTTACAAATTGCAATTAGACATGAAAAAAAAAAAAAAAAAACACTCGATTGGATAAATATTAGCATAATATTGCTCCAATAACTAGGTACCTTTTAAACATAAATTAAGTCGATATTTTTTCTAATATTTTTCTTTTTGAAGTTCCAATTATTGTAAGTTAGTAGGTATTTTATATTACCTATTTATTAGGTAAGCATATTGAATAAAACAATGACAATTTTCGAAAATAAAAATTTGGCCCCTGTGAATTGGGCATATGGTAATTCATTTTTTGCTCAGATTTGAACATACTGATATTTTAAAGTGTTTTTTAAATTTTCTAAGGATAATAATTCACAAAAAATGTTTATAAAATATTTATGAAGCATAATAAGAATTTTTCATTTAGAGATTAGAAAAGGTTCCTGTGATCCCCAAAATATATTATTTGTTTTGTACCAACTACCAACCACACAAGATTAATTAAATATGAACCTCCTCCTACTATGTATTTTTAAAATATTTCGAATTTTTCTCCCGTCCAAGTCGGGGAATGAAAGTTGAGCCCGATTGGAAAGCCTAGACCTACTAGTACTAGGTATTATTTTCAATTTCCTGCCCAAGTTTTCCCCCTTAAGATTAGTATTAATGCATACAACTACATACAACAAAGTATCATAGGATACAATGGGTATGGTAAAATTTATAATAATGATATAAAAAGTTTTCTAAGCATTTGCTAATTGCCTCTCTCTCCAAGAGCCAAGATCAGTATGTACTATTAAACAAAGTTGTTATATGTACCCTAGTCCCTAGTACTTTAGTACCTACCGACTACTGAATACTGATATTATCTACTTTTCTACTATACACATACTATGTAATACTAAACTAACTAGTCAGAAAAGGAAAGTCTAGGAAATGTAATTAAAATGGACAAAATTTTCTTAAATACTTGGAAATGTTCAATCTAAAAAGAAAATTACAAAGCTCAAGATCAGTTCATTTGTAAATCTTTCATGCTCATGTAATAATAAGAATAAGTATATTAAAAGAGTTTTTATTTCTATTCTCTTTTAACTTTTATCGTTAAAACTAGCATAAGAAATTAAAATAGAGGTCTTGTTAACTTGTGATTAAAAATACTACAGTGTTAGTGATATTAACAAGTGAAAGACTCTTTTTATTCAATATTCAAGAAAAATAATCGAATTTTACTCTACACTGAACTGAACTATTCTGATTTCTGTAAAAGTGTTAATCTATTTCAATTGAAAAGCTGGATAATACCTTATTCATATTCAAGAAATTGAATATCGAGATCAGAGTCAGAGTCAGAGGACCATTATTGCATAATTAAAACTTTTTTCTTGAAATATTAGATCTAAAAGAAAACTTTTCCAATTAAATTTCTGACACTTGAGCTCTTGTAAAAGTCATTTCATTACCACCGCACCGTTAACTTCAATAAAATCAGAAAAAAGTTGTTATAAAAATTGCAAGTACCTACTCGTAAGTATTTTTTAATGATTGAGATTGAGATAACTTGATAACTATTTTTAAATTGGAAAAACTATTTACCGTTCTCGATATATGTATAAAAAAAGAATTTTAGAAATACATATTTTTTCCTACCTTACTACAATGCAATATTATGGTATAATTAAATAGTAGGATTTTTAGTATCGGAAAACTATCAGAATTTTTTCAATTATTAAATGATTTTCTACAAACTTTGAGTCTCGAACTGAAACGAGAAAAAAAATAGGTAACTGCTGCAAATCTCCTATCTATTTTATAATCATTTCGAAATAAAAAAGTAAGATACTTTTACTTTTTACTTTCATCCTATATGTACCCTATACCTAATACTTACTACTTACATACCTAGTAATACATGCTAATAGTATCATACTGTGCCCTGTGCTTAAAGTTTAATGTGAAATTGCATTACCAACAGTTATAGTCATAGTCTCGAGAAAATTGGAAATCTTGTCAGACAAAAATGAATAATTGCGATTAAAATCTCTTTTTGTTTGCTGATCGAAATGTAATTTCATCGAAGAGACTCTCGAGTCTACAAATTTTAGATTAGTTTGCGAAGAATGTAGAAAAATCTTGAGAAAGTCAACAAAAAAAGAGTCTTTCTCATAACCAAAATGTAATAAGGATAGCGACGATAATAATAAATGAGCTCAGTTCAAGTAATGATAATATCGAAAGTCCTAAATTAGATTTAGTCAGCCAGTGCAGTAGCCAGCAGTAGCAGAAGTACGAGTATCAGCCATCAGGAGTACTCCGTATAAAAAAATCACAACCAGCACCCAATGGAATTTATCTTTGAAATGAATCAAAGTTAAAATTTATGTTATAATTTTATGATATTACCTAAGTATAATATCTAGTAGGAAGTAGGAAGGCGTAATCTTTTATTTTTAGTATCGTATGTACCTACAGAAGAGTACCTATAGCCTTAAAAAAATTCCTTTTTTTAACCATTCTGACCTAACAGTAAAAAGTTGCAATAATGGTGTCTCTCAATAACTAAGCTTCTACATACTACACTACACTACATGCTTTTACATACTACAGATACTACTTAGGATTAGATTTTTATAATATTGCCTTGCCCTACAGCTACCAATCTAATTATCATAGCAAGAAACGTGGATTTTATTGATCCTGAGAAAGGGAAAAAATGAATTCGCAATATATTAATGTTAAGTATTCATCGAAATTCTGATACACAAACAATAGGTAAAATATGTCTGGTTATTTTTATTCTATGCCCTATTATTACTACCTATACACTATACCATACCTACTATGTATTCCTATTAAGGATCACTAATAGTTTAAGTAAGATAAAAAATATCTTTCTATCTATCGAAATATCTTTCTCTATCTTTGCTCTGTCAAGCCTTATTATCAAGATTATTTTATTTTTTGTATTATTTTCTTTGTATACCTACTTACATTTGTTATTGATTAGGAAAAAATTGGAAAAATAAGTCAAAATAAAGCTTTATTAAATAAAGAAAAAGGTATCAGACCATAGAGAAAGTAAACCCCTAAAAGGAAATTTTATTTCAATTCTAATTCTGACGCTCGCTTTTACGCCATTCTACATTATCTTAATCTGCTTGTATAAATTAGGTTGCTAGCTTCCATACTCATACTCGAAAGTCATCTGTTATGTACAAGTAATAGATTTAATATAAAGTATAGTATAAGGTAAATGTATTGATGAAGTTTAATTAGATATGATAAAGGATGAGCTTTTTTCTTTTTTCAACTTGAATTTTTTTAAAGCCATTACATATTGATACAAAATTCATGATAGTATTATCTTTTTAAAAAAAAAACTTTCTTCCTTCCTTTTTTATCTATAATGTTAGCACATCCTACATTTTTAGTATTAGTATTGCAACGCAACAATGAACAAAGAGCGAGCAAAATGAGTAGCTAAGCTCACGTATCCTATCAATATCAATAATATGCTCTTTATCACACTTTCTCCGCATCGAGAATGCCTGAAGATATAATCGGTATAAAAGGAAAAAATATTAGGTATGGAAGAAAAAACACCCTGAATTTGGAATGGGATAAAAGTAAATATAAATAAGTAATATAAACTCAATTTCTTCCATTTTCGAACTTTCATTTCTTATTTTTATTTTTACTTTCAAAGAGAAAGTAAAAGATTCAATGCCTTACATACAAGTCAGTAAAGTAAGTAAAATAGGATAAAAGTATAGAAGAAATGTAAGATAGAATGGAATAGTAAGTTAAGTCTTTGATCATAAAATAAATTCTCATGCAGCTCACAACAAAATTTACCATCATCTACTCTACAACTACAACTATACTAGGTACTTTTCTAGCTAAATTCCTCGCATTTTGCCTTTTAACCTTTCTTAGGACTTTGGAGTTCGATCTAAAAGATAATGATGTAAAACTATCAACTAACGTAATACGTATTACTTTACTAATAATAGGTAGTAATAGTACCGTACGTAGAGATCAGGTAATTTTAAAAAAATAAAACGGTACCTATTTAGTTTAGTTTAGTTACCTAACAATTATTAAATTATGTAAAATAGTAATGTAGATAGTAGGTACGTATAGTAAAGTAAATGTATACCTACCTATTATAATAAATCGAAGAGAATTTACGATTAGTATTAGTACCTCCTATGTTTAGCTAAGATATTCATATTTTTATTATAACTTATAACTAGTTAGCTCTTCCTTTGAAAACCATATTATTTATATGAAAGGTTTAAAAATAAAAGCATATAAATCAAATCAAATCGAAGAAAAATGGATAAAAATAAATATCCGACTCTGACCCATTAATTTGACAAAATAACTTCGAATTGGATTTAAAGCTACATATTTGATTCTTAAATAGACTTTACATTAATTCGATTAAGATAATTATTAGGGACGATGGTCTGTTACCTCTATCCTACCCCTACCTATATTCTAAAATTCTATTCTATGTAGGTAATAATATTATGTAGTACTGAACTACGTACTGGCCCCTACATCTAAATTAGTTTAAATAGGTAGTACATAGACATAATAGGCCAGATTATAATTTTATTATTCTATTTCATTTGGTTACCTTATTTCGCTTTATGAATTGATCCCTTTAAATCATCTTTGGTTTATTGCAATTGTTGTTACGTTCTTGTGTTCAGCAGATTTAAATTCAACCAGTTGAAGTCGGACCTGACGTGACTGGTGACGATTGACGATAGCGAATTAGGAATTCAATTCAAATTCATTCTCATCTTGTATTTTTTAAAATCCTGCTCTGTGTCTGTAATTAATAAAATAAGAATCAAATTATTGAAAATAATAAGGTAATACTAAAGAATAAATATATTTAACCTTAATATAGATTATTTATTAGATGATTAACATATTAAAGTTTAGATTACCATCAGAATAATAATTTACTTTAGAAAATCAGACTACACAGCACTATTTCTGCAATCAGCAAGCAGTCAGCAGAGCAGGTCATCGAAATTGAAAAAAAAGGATCACAAGAATCCCATTAAAATTAACTCAAATCACAACTTTACCACAACTTACAACAATAAAATTAATGAAAGACAAGAGACGATAGATTAGGCCAGAGACAAATGAGTATTGTTTCTTAATTAACTTTTTTGGTTAGAGGTATATTTTTGGCAAAGATTTTAACTTACTATATTTATAAAACCTTAAAAAATTACTAAAATTTTAAAATCATAATAGACACTAGAAACTACCTACTTAATAAGGATATAATTAGCTAAGCCTAAAAGGTCAAAATTAAAAGGTCAGTTTACAAACTTTATAATGATACACTTATTAATTAACTAATTATTTAAAATTGCACTTTTAAAGTTTTTATCATTTTTAATTTTTTGGCAAAAATTGATTTTTAAAATTATTTTTTGAGATTTATTTTGGTTATAAAATGTACTAAAGGGTGAATGAATGAACTAAACTTTAAAATTCTTTTGAGCCAAAAAAAAGCCGACTTGACTTTTTACTTTACTTTTTGACATTTTTTTGGCGAGCGAGCTGAATTGACCTTTTTAAAGTTAAGGTAATTAAGTTTAATTATGTCAGACAGCGAGAAAGAGCTGAAACCCCCTGTCGCAAAAAAGATTAAGGTTGAAGATGATGGTGGTGAAGCTAATGGAGCAATTGTTCCTGTCTCTGAAAAATCCAGTAAGAAATAAATTCTTATATTTTTTGCTTATTTTTTTTTGTTTTGTATTGTATCTAATTTATCTTTTGAGTCAGCTCGATAAACAAGATTTTGGCCTCAATTTGAAATGTATATTTGAGACCTTTGTTGGTTTCTCAGAGCTAATTAAATGATTTGAGCTACATTATAATTGCTTCTTAAATGCAATGTAATTGCAATATTTTAAAATTAGGCATCATAATTTAACAATTAATTTATGAATTTTTCTTTTTTTAAATAGGGCATTGTCCATACTTGGACACGATTGACAGATCTGTGCTGGATTTTGATTTTGAAAAGCTTTGCTCAGTGACACTTTCGAGGATCAATGTGTATGCTTGTCTTGTTTGTGGGAAATACTTTCAGGTAGGACTTTTTTACGATTTTACGATTTACATTTTTTACGATAGTACATTATTTAAAAACCCAATGATAATGCTGTTGTTACCGATGCCAAATAATATGTGATATAAACCCTAAAGCTGATGTTTTATTTTTAATTTTTTTTCTCTAGGGTCGAGGAATCACAACACACGCATATTTACACAGTGTTGGAGAATTTCATCACGTCTACTTGAATTTGAGCACACTCAAATTTTACTGTCTTCCGGACAATTACGAGATCATTGGTAAATTAATTACTTGTACTATCTATGCATAAGATTTTATCTGTCTAAATAAGAATGTTTTATACTTTCTAAGTTCTAGTTAGTGTCTAATAAAGATTTATAAATAGAAAAAAGGAACGGCACAAATTCTAATTTTTACGATGATAGGATTATATAATGCTTTTTTTTGTTTTATCTCATTCCCTTTGCAGATTCTTCTCTGGATGATATCAAATATGTCTTAAATCCAACATTCATCAAAGATTATATTATGAAAATTGATACAATTACAAAGGTACATCATACCTACTTACCTATTATAATATAATAAATGACAAAGATATCACAGATTCAGAACTAATAATTTTTTGATTATTTTAGGAGTCGAGATCAATAGACGGCACTATGTATTTACCTGGAATTCTTGGATTGAATAATATTAAAGCGAATGATTATTGTAATGTTGTTTTGCAAGCATTGTGTCACGTCAAACCATTAAGGGATTACTTTTTAAGAGAAGAAAATTATTCTCTAATAAAAAGACCTCCTGGAGATAACAAGTATAAACTAAAATTATACGATTATAAATGTCAAGTAAAATTATTGATTTGATTTCTTCTCTTTTTAGTTTTTTACTGGTTCAAAGGTTTGGAGAATTTATGAGAAAATTGTGGAATCCTAGAAATTTTAAAGCTCATGTGAGCCCACATGAAATGCTTCAATCAGTTGTACTTTGTTCAAAAAAACAATTTCAAATTACCGAGCAAGGTAAGTTAACTTAATTTGAATTTTTATTTTAATTTAATACTAATTGATTGATTGATTGATTTACTTTATTTACGTGTTTAGCCAAATAAGTAATTAGGTACTTTTTTCCGTTTGGGAACACATTAATTGCAAACAAAACAAAGAATAAATATCTTAACTACATACTAGGATATATATTATTAAAATAGAATTAAAGAAAAAAATGGGTATAAATTATACATTAGGATTACTTAAAATTATTCGCTTAAACTCATTATCATTAAGATTAGAAAGTGATACTTTTTCCTTAATTAGATTATTCCAATTATCAATACATCTATATAACAGAGAATTTTTAAAAGTCGCTGAAGCAAAAGTAGGTAGTTGTAATTTATAACCTAGTCTAACAGATTTTACAAACTTGAACCAATCTTTGTAATAATTATTGCCTTTAACAAAAGAGTTTCTAATTATTTTTTAATAATGAATATTCAATTCGATGCCTTAAACTTAAGATACCATACATTACATTTATATCCTTATAATATTGATTAATTTGAGAATTTAAACAGTTATTATCCCTACTTATTTTATACTTACGGTAAAGAGTAGGGTACTTATAGGATATTAATAATCGATTGATTTTTCTTTGCAAAAAATCAATTTTTGTATCTGAAAAAGAGGCCCAAATCTCATTACAAAAATCAAAAATTGACAGAACATAAGTGTCAATGAAAAGTTTTAATAAGGAATCAGTAAAAAGTCTTTTTAGTGGATAAATTTTTGATAATGCGAAATTGACTAATGTTTTTTTATTACTTTAGGGGATCCTATAATTTTCCTTAGTTGGTTTTTAAATGCTCTGCATAAAGCATTGAATGGAACAAAGTATGAAAATATTATATACCTAATACCTACATTATATTACCTAATTTCGAGTTTATTCTTATTCTAAAAAAAATTATATTGTTTTAATTGCAGAAAACCTAAAAGTTCTATAATATACAAAAGTTTTTTGGGGAGTATGAAAATCTTCACAAAGAAAATTCAAAATGATGTTTCAGTAGAAGAAACAGAAGAATTTGAAGAGACAACATTTCTTTATTTGACATGTGATTTGCCACCTACACCTTTATTTAAAAATGAAATGATGGAAAATATAATTCCACAGGTAAAGTTAATAATTGTTTTATGCGGCCCAGACCATAAAATATCCAAATAATTTAATTCAATTAGGTACCTTAATTAAATTGTATTATAAATTTTAGGTCAATCTTTACACGCTTTTATCAAAATTTAATGGCGTTACAGAACGAGAATATAATACATACAAGGATAATGTGCTCAAAAGATTTCAAGTTACATCATTGCCACCTTATTTAATTTTATATATTCGGCGATTTACAAAGAATACATTTTTTATTGAGAAAAATCCAACTATTGTAAATTTCCCTGTTGTTTCTGTTGATTTTGGAGAAGTATTTGGTCTTGGAACAATAATGTATGATTTGATTGCAAACTTGGTTCACGAAGGTAATATTTCTTCTACAATCGAGTTTCTTCTATGTATTTCTATTCTTTTCTTATAATTAAAGTTTTCTTATAATTTTTTCATTATAGGACAACATAAAGTTGGAACTTGGAGAATGCATAAATATCATGAATCAAATAAAAAGTGGTATGAAATTCAAGATTTGCGTAAGTAAAAACTCTATTATCAGTATTTGACTAGTTAACTTTTAGTTACGTTACAAGTGAAATTAAATTATGAATTTTTTGCAGATGTCAAAGAAATCCTACCTCAAATGTTGACACTTACAGAGCCTTATATTCAAATATATAAACGGCAAGTTGTTTCAAGCAACAAACCTTGAAAAAAAACATTCATCTAGATTCATTCAAATTAAATTATCTATAAATGATAAATATAAATATGTACAGATCTTTTTAGATAAAATAAAAGATAATAAAATTTTTTAAGATTCTTGACTAATTTTATCTTGAGCTGAAGATTTTGTTTGAACTTGAAGTAGTTTGTCGTTACTTTCTTTTCCTTTTAATTTTTTAAATTTTTTATGCTTATTAGAACTTAAATGATCTTGCCACTGTTGCAATCCTAATAATTGTCTGTTACAAATCTCGCAAATTCTAACTTTTAGATCGTCAGGTTTTGATTCAATTAAAGGTGTTTTATGGTCTCGAATTATAGGAATTTCACTTAAAACATTTTCCTCGTTTAAATGTGCTTGAACAATTTCATAAGCTATCTCTGTTACATTTTTAGACCATTCTGATTCACTTGTTAATTTTCCATCTAGCCAATAAATTGGTGGAACTTGTCTTCTATCCATCTGTGTAATATAAATAGAGAATATTTAGGAATAAAAATTACATTTCATATGCTTATTATGCTTATCCTACTACATAATAATATCTTACTAATACTCTATCAGTAATACCTACTTTATTCGATATTGTGATTCAAACTTACACAAAGAAACCTTTGTTTAATCCACTTCAGTTGTTTTTTGGCATATTGGTAAGTTGCTAGTTTTAATTGATCAATTCCATCGTTAAATGTTGATTGACCCTTTTCTGATTTTCTATTAGTTTGTGAAAGTACAAGATATGATTTAAACTCTTTCAGTCCAATTGACTGCAAAATTCCTCTGGTGAAATCTAATTCTTTGCTATTTAAAAAAATTATACGATCGACAATCATCAGAATTTTAAAGGGATTAATATTTGATATTCTTCGATAAATTTTTTAACTTTTACCTGATTGGATCCCTCAAATTTTCATAATTATAATTGTCAATCTCGTCTTGTAATCCCTTTTCGACCATTTCATCGACCCTTTTTTCTATACGTTCTTTTAAAATGTCCTTTGGTGCTGTAATTGTTGATAAATAAAAGAATAAATGAGCACAATATATTAAATTCAAGATTATAGAATGAGAAATTGGTCAAACTCGCTTACATTGAATCCAAAAACAAAATGAATTTGCATATCGAATAGGTCCACCCAAGTGACTCCTTAATTTGTCTATTTTTTGATTTTTGTCATCATTAGTTTTCGTTAATTGCTCTTCGATTAAAATTGAATGCTTAATTCCGGTTTGAATATAAATCTGAAGTGACCTTAAAATCTTTCTTTTATCATTATGATGCAATTTACTTGTTCTTTCGGGATCTATAAAGTAAAGGTAGTATTAAAAGATGTAAATATGTAGGGTACCTTATATTTGTTAAGATAATTTAAAGTCAGTAAAATTACTTTTAATTTATTCTTACCAATTTCGTATAATGCATCGTATAATTGTTTGTTAGTCCATTTTTCAATATAAACATCATCATATTCTCCTCTAGTTTGAAGAAAATATTTTAATATTTCATTATCATTAAATTTTTCTAATGAAGATTCATCTGAAGTTTTCATTTTCTTATAATTTTTTTCCATTGATTCCCCATCTTCATCATCACTAGTAGTTAGTTTATTAAGCCGATTTGATATCAATACTTGCCAAAGTATACTTTCAATATAATAATTAGTTCCACCAACTATGAAGGGTATTTTTCCATCTTGGAGTATTTTATCTACCTTAAAAGTATACACAAAATAAAAAAAAATATCAAATACTTAAACATATAAAATGTAAATCTACATATTTTTTAATAAAAAGTATAATTTTACAATAGGTATAGCACGATTTCTAAATTCAACAACGTCAAATTTAGATGTAGGGTTCACAATCGACATTAGATGATGAGGAATTTCTTGCATTTCACTTTCAGTTACTTTGTTAGTTAAAATATCAAATCCCTTATAAACCTATCAATTCATAATAAAATAAATAAAACCATTCAATTACACAATTTACAAAAAGATAATAATAAGTTAAAAGAAACCTGCATAGAATCAGCAGAAATGATTTCACTACGACCTCGAAATCGTAAAGCTAGGTCAATTGCCAATTTAGATTTTCCAGTTCCTAAAATACAAATGAAAGTAAGTCAATAAAACAATTATAATAATCAAAATCAATGAACATTCAACAGGAATCAGGAAGGGCGAAAAGTCGAATTTTAATTTAATTTAACCGAACCGAAGTGTGTTATTTTTGATTTCATTTAATTCAACTCTGAAATACCAAACTTCTCAATTATTTATAAAAATGTGCGTGATACCGATGTCAAAATCTGGTTTTCAGAGCTGAATTACAGCATGAAAATAAAAGACCATAATGAATTAAATAATAATGACAAAAATAAAAATGAAAATGGAGATAAAAATTAAAAAAATAACTATTTCTTACCAGTAGCTCCAAGTATTGCTATAACAGGTAATCGGTTTAAAACAGACATATTTGGGTCAGAAGATGTTATTGACATGATCCAATTGTCAACTGACAGAAAGTTAATTGTAATTAAAATTAAAAGTTACTTTATTTAAAATTAAAAAAAGTGTCTTTTTTGTTTTTGTACAATATTTATTGTATTAAGTAGGTATTATCAAGACCAGTAGATAGATAAGACCCAGCGAGAAGGAGAAAAAAAGTGTTCCAAAAATGTAGGGATAATTTTACTCACTGTCGCTACTCTCAGCATTTTCCCATAAGCTTTATTAAGGAGTTGTAGTATAGGATAGTGGCGGCCGGGGCGCCACAATCAGAGTTTACTAGGAGAGATAGGGCTTTCGTTGGTTACAAAACTTTTGCTGTAAAACGAAAAATGCGCTCGGTCTTATCTATCTACTGGTCTTGGTATTATATTATTGCTTTTGCTTTGCTTTGTAAAGGCTTTGTACAAAAAAACTCGAAATCCAACCGGTCAAAAAACCAATTTCTATCCTACATTCGAATTTCTACAAGCAAAATAGAATAGTCGATAATTGTGCTTTCACTTTTCAGAACGTTCTTTTTTGGCTTTTTTCAAAATTTTCTCCTTACTTTTTTCATTTTCGACTGACCTGAGCTGACTCAGGATAGATTAGTTGGGTCATTTTTAGTTGACAATTGACAGTGTAATTAAATTAAGTAATGGAACACCTGGACTACTTGTACATCAACTCTCAACTGCCTACTTCGAGTAATCGCCGATTAAAATTTTACAAAATCCCAAAACCAGTCAAAGTCAAACCTGTCACATTCAAGATCAAGACCAAAAAATCAAAATGGATAGAAAGAGAAAGGTACCTATATTATTACTTTCACTTTCTATTGAAATTTCAATAAAAATCTCATATTTTGATTTAAAATGTAGGAAATGTCAAAGAAATCTCTCTTCTATATCAATATCATCTGAAAGCCGAGATTATGGTACCAAATTTTAAGCAAAAAAATTAAAATTAAATTGCTACTTATAATAAACCTAATAACTTGATTTTTTTAGATAATTTATTGATGAATGAAACTGGTGCTGGAGATATCTATCTTTCATCTTCAACTGATTCTGGATCTTCATATTCTAGACGACGTCAATGCAATCGTTGTCCAAATGGAGAAAAAATGAATAGTTGTGAGTGTACATTGTTTACTTCATCTTTAATTAACCCGGAACCATTAGAAGATTTTTCAAATTTTGTTATTCTATTTGTAATTATTGTATTTACTGTTATATCCTTTTCTATTGCATTATGGGATGAGTGATTTTTCAATGCTTCTAATCAATTGTAATTTTTGGTGTAGATTTAGATAGGTGCATGAACTCGTATGCTTATAATGAATTTGTATTAAGGAAACACAATAATAATTAAAAACAAATACTGATTACTGACCTATTTTCTAAATTCCTATTTTTGTACACTGACTGTGTGAAAAGAATGTGGTTCCTGTTCTTAAACTTATCGTTAATATGAAAATGGTAATACTTAAGTACCTTAATTTTAATTTTATTAACTTTTTATAGTTTGTAGGCATTTGCTTACACTTACATGTGATTAAGTATGTGTAATGCGATTATGTGATTAATCTGTTTAGATTGGATTTTCCTTTTTGTATAGTTGAAGGAAACAAACATCTAATGCGAATCAAAATAAAAATCACACACCTTTTCCTTTGATTTTGATCTAATATACCTATTGTAAGGTATAGTTATAGTACGTATAATGGTATTTAGTTATTATGTACATTCGACACTATTAATTATAATATAATATACCGTCTAATTCTAATCCTAGGTTTATCAAAGTGATCCAGTAACCACTTGATATACCGTAAAATACCTATTAAACGCACATATTCTAATAAGCGCACATTTCTAATAAACGCACAGGGTAATTCCTAATTTATTGAAATAAACGCACATCCCTTATAGACGCACATGTAAAATTACGCTATCTGAATTGCAATCTATAAGTAGATAGGTAAACAAGTTGCAAAATTTGATTTTAAATTATAATTAAACATAAAAAGAGCAAAATATTTTGTAAAAAGTTAATTTTTTAAATAAATATTAAAAATGTCGAAAAATAGACATCGCCATCAAGATCAAGGTCTTGACTAAAATGCTTGAGTCAAGCATTTTAAACTTGACTCAAGAAATTGTTAAAAAAGTAATATATATAAGAACTGCGGCTAAAATTGAAAATTACAGTTAACTAAAACATTTAATGTCTTCATCGTCAATTTAAAATAAAATTGTCAAAAATTTGACAAAATTTGACAATTTTCGAATGTTTCATTTGAACAATTTTTATATTTTTTGTAAAAATTATGTTTAAAGTACAAAAGCTGATTTCATTAAACTTTATTTCATGGGAATTGGGAATCTCAATTAGAAGCCGAGTATTCACAAATTTTAAAATATTTCAAAATTTTACAAAATTTTGAAATATTTAAAAGCTTGAAAAACCATAAACAGATCATATGAAATGTTTCATAAGCATTTTCGGCGAAAATTGTCTGAGCATTTGTGATTTGGCAATTTATAAATAAAAATTCTTGAAAATTAAAGTTATTTTTGCTAAAAACTCCAGATATTTGTACTTTAAAAATTGAGTAAATAAATAAACGCACATTTCTTATAAAAGCACATCTCTTATAAACGCACAGGTCAAAATATTTTTTGAATTAATAAACGCACAGTGCGTTTAATAGGTATTTTACGGTATCTAGACTTAGGTACCTACTGTGGTTTCTCAAAAGGCAGGTTTAAATTATCGACGAAAGAAAGAACTACCAGCCAGTTGTAATTCTATTAATGTAGTAGGAATATCAATAAGAGAATTTAATATTTTTCCTCAAGTCAAGTCAAAGTCAAGAATCAAGATTTAATTTTTATTATTTTATATTCGTATGAAAAATCAGTCATCAATTTGAGAGCTTGAGTTTGTGTTAGAAGTTTGAGGGGAATTTTAGGGGAATTTTAGGTTTAGCATATTTTTCTATACCTACTGCATGCTTGCTTATTAAATAGACAAAAACCAGCCATTTACTTAATCAATTCTTAAGTAGTTTAGCCTTGAAAAGCTTTAAATCCTTAAAATGACTAATATAACATTAACATTACAAAACACGTATGTATGGTATTTAGGTACTTGTATTAATACATAATAGTTCATATTACGAGTGTGTATGGTATATTTATAAGGATCAGTTATTCAATAATTCTAGTAGGAGTTGATATTGAGATTTAGATTGAGAGATCTTTTTTAATAATAAAAACACTCTTTTTATAGCAAAAGTTAATCTATGCAAATATTCAATACTTGTTGTAGTATTTATTATGCGTAGTTCCATTTCTAGATTTCCAAGTATAAGGTAAGGTATATTAAAATGAATTTCAAGATTTATAAAAAAGTGTAAACTTCATTGAATTTTATGACCTTGCATTAGATTTGCACTTGTATTGTATAAGTTTTATATAGTAGGTTTGAGTTTGACTACTTGCTTTAAATTTAAAAATGAGAGAAACTTGATTTCACTGCAGGTATTTTATATAATTGAAAGCAATTAAAGATCAATTATGTAGGTAACTAAACTAACTATATAGTAATTTTAAAATTTGATATCTACTTATATTTGACTTTCAACTTTTATTGTAAATCAATTATAGACATATTCTACTATTCTGTATAATTTTCTGAACTAGAATTGAAAAAGTATTATTTTGTTTACCTAGCTTATTATGAAATATTAAAACTAGCTAGTATAATACAACTAACTAACTAGCCATGCACTACTACTACAAATACTATTAAGTTTTTGCACGAATAATTTCAGAATCCGAGTCAAAATTTTAGTAGATAAATATAACTTTCAATGATGGGATATTTTTAAAAATGATTATTTTAACAGACTTTCAATAGCAATCATTCAAATGTTCAAATATTTCTAGCTCTAAGGATAAGTTGACTACCTAATCATTAGTTGTTGGTATTTTAATTTTTAATAGAATTTATGAATTCAAATTAGGGTGTTTGAAAAAATTATATAATGCGTAATAATAATTACTGATATTAGTGTATGTTTTTAATTTTTTCGAGATAATGAATGAGCAATGGCTATCAATATCATTTAGGTTTTTGACCTCAA
>JAQIXA010000759.1:0-34916 GCA_034699045.1 Nanhermannia cf. coronata Gr-Ori-00579
GACTTATTAGGAGCTGAAAATGCGATTTTTCTGGTTGATTTTTGATTACTTGAAAATTGCAAAAAAAAGGTTAAAATATTTGCTATTTTCGGCTAAATAGGCGGCAATTTAGCTAATTTTTGTAGGATACTCATTTTTAGTGTGTTTTAGGAAAAATTGACTTATTAGGAGCTGAAAATACGACTTTTCTGGTTGATTTTTGACTACTTGAAAATTGCCAAAAAATGGTCAAAATTTTTTTTTTCTATTTGAAATTTGAACAGAGCATTTCTTTAAACTTTATTCAAATTTTGAAAACCGAAATTTGGATGTTGAAACCTAAAAGGCGGATAATCGTCTTTTATTAAGATAATTAACACAGCAAGTGGTGCCCGAAAATTCCATATTTCTTCATTTTCTAAAATTCAGATGCAAAAACTCCGGCACATTTACTTACACTTTTATTCTGATTCTTACAAGTAACAATAGTCTGATTAAAGTAATTTTTGCCCACTTAATCAAATAGTAATTAGAATTTTAAATTTTACAATTTAATCTTTGCTAAAAGGATACATGTATTCAGCTTTCAGATCTTTGAATGCTAAACCTCATATAAAGGTCAGAAAGCTCATAAGAACCCGATTTTAGTTTATTTTTTCATTAAATGAGAGCTAGAAAATGCATTTTTTGAGCATGAAATTTTGGAATTATCGTGTAACTTTCCTTGTTATTGAAATTTTAAAAATTTTCAAGTTCTAAATTCTAAATCAACCCCATCTTAAACTGGTATATTTTAATATTGAAATTCACCCTTTTTTCAAATATAGTAAATACTTATGAATATTTAAATCACCAATGCATTCAAATAAATAACAAAATGTTAAATTCTCTCAAAAGTCTTTAAATCATATGCATATATTTTATTTTTAGGGGAAAAGGATTTTGAATTCAAAGTTTTGGTTTCACTTTTTTGAAGCCAAAACCCTGACTTGTTTTTAACAACTTATTCAAATTCAAAGATTTCCCAATGTGGTTTTTGTGTTTAAAAAATCGGGGGATCTTTTCCTCTGATTTTGAACCCCATTCTTTACATATCTATCTCTGATTTAAGCTTTGTATAAGAAAACAAATTCTCAAAAAATCTTGTAGATATTTTGGCATGCATAAACCATCATTCGTCAGAGTCTCCGATATTTCCACACCATTTACCACGGCCTTTTCTTTTCCTTTTTAGAAAATCCCGAAAAGTTTACAAAAAATCCTCAAAATAACTCTACTTGTGTATTTTGATTTGGAGGCTTTATAAACTTGTGAAATATCGGTACAGATACTAGTACAAAATTACTTTTACCTAATTCAAAATTACAAAATATCTGCTGATTTTAATATAAATCTAAAAGCTGCCATTTCTCAATAAATACCTTATGAAATACTATAGGATTGTTAAAAAATTAAAACTATCAATTTGCCTATTTTGAAGTAATTTTATTTCCAAATGATAAGCCAAATAATAAGCAATTTAGTCTAAAATTGAAATTTTTTTAAATGAAGTTATTTCATTAATGCTGGTAGCTTGTAGTCTGTCAAGATTTAAAATCATCAAATTCAATTTCTAAAGATTTGCTCTCATAGGGTACTTATGTAGTAGGTATGTAGGTATTTAGGTACCTATGCTAAGATAATAATTCAATTTTTATCAATTTTATAGGTTTATGAAAAAAAAATTTAAAAAGTACAAGTTAATCAAATAATAGAATTTTGAATCTTATTAAACAGATCTTTATCTACAAATATTTCATTTTTTCCATCTTGTTGAGTCCTCAAAATCCAAACTAACTAAAGTATTAATATATAAAGTCTACCCTGACCAATCCCTACCACTTGTCCATTACATAATAAATAATATTTCAAGTATATTTAAACTACCTATGTATAAAGTTCCATATATAAAATACTTAAGATATATAGTATCCCAAAGTTATAAAAAAGGTAACCTCCTAAGTGTAGAGCCGAAACCCAACCAGAATCTCAGCTCTCGATTGTTGAAAAATTCTTTTCTTTTTTTTCAAAATCACAAAATACAATACAAAAGATAGATAAATACCCATTTCCTTACTACTATACCATACATACTACCATACAAGGTACCTACAACTACTGCTTATGTATTACATAGACTACCTACATGATTTTTTGGTTTACATTTTGTACAAGACCTTACCTAAGCATCTTACAATGTATTAGGGATACCTCTTAAGTAAATTTACAACTTTCTATTACAACTAATAAATAAAGCTGAATATTATTTTACCTATATAAATGTCCATAGGGGTGAATATAGGTAATCAGTTTCTGGTCAGGTGTGTGGCCAGCACATTGTTGAGAAATTTTTCAAAATAAAAAAAGACTATATTTATAGACACTTGTAAGGTTCTTAGGGTACTTTTTTTACATTTTTAAATTCTTGTTTTACTTTTTTCTTAAAATAATTTGAAACTATTGTGATTCATTTGTATACGATTAGATCACTAGAAGCCTAAACTGAGTAAAATTTTGTAATTTTGTATACGAGTCTGGCTATATAGGTATTTGTGATCAATTTACAGAATATTCGAGAACTATTTGTCTAAAATTAAGAATCTCTTTGTGAACTTTTTGTATGATTTGAACTTTTTACAAAAAAATTAGAGATACCTACGAGTACAGATAGTTTAAAGATCTCAAAAAAACCCAAGTTAAGAAAAGTGTAAAAGATTTATCTTTTTGAAATGTATCTATACTTAAGTAAGAGAGCTGAGTAGTGATAAGCCATGCATAAAATTACAGTGTAAATTTCTTAAAAGAACAATTTCGCGAAAGATAAGAAGAGATTTAAAGTTTAAGACAATTACAATAATTCACTTTTTGAACATTGTCGAAAATCTCAATTTGCAAAAAAGTAAAAAACGAGATCCATTTCCGGTTTAATCTTGAAAGAAAATTGTTTTAAATTGGGGGTTCTTCTGTTCTGACTACCGAAAAGAATCCTGACTTGCCTGCTCTACCTTGCTTCGATTCACTTTGTGAGATTTTCAAGAAAAAAATTCAAGGTTCGTCAATTACCTATTCAAATAGAAAAAAAAATTAAACCAAAAAAAATTTGATGCGTATATAAGACTAAAAAAATCAAATCAGGTTGTAAAAATTTGATCGATTCTTCAAACAGAAAACAATCATTATCGATTCTACTTATTGCAAATTTTGAGCAAGATTTTAAAATCTAGAAATACTAATACTATCTATTGGTATTGGTTTATCAACAAATGACAATGATTTTTTGATATTTTAAAATAGATAAAAGAATGATTAATCTACTAGATTTTGAATACAAAATTCTGAATGCTAAACTTTTATTTGACTCGAAATATTTCCAAAAAAATTAAAAACTTCTTAAGGTATTTTAGGGTACAATTTACTTACTCGGTATATTGAAATCGAGGACCAAAACTACTCGATTCCATTATATTAAATGTAAAGCAAAGATCGAAATCGACATTTTTGTAATATTTTTGGGCAATGTGGATAGCTACTGACCTAAAAGGTCAAATGAAATGTTATTACCTATGCTTATAATGCATTGTAAAAACGGTTACTTGTTAGTCTGGATTTAGTCATATTTCTAAAGCATTACAAGCGTATGGAATAACATTTCATTTGACCTTTTAGGTCAGTAGCTATCCGAATTGACCAGAAAATCATTCAAAATATCGATTTTGATTATAACTTTACATTTAATATAAAGTGATTTCAATTTACCTGGTTAGACAAAAACATTTTTTACAACGATATTTTAGGCACATATTCATATATGATAGATACCTAAAAAATTTACCTATCAATATTTGCATTATTTCAGCAAGACCTATTCTGAATTCTGTAACATCTTTAATTACTCGTATAAGTATAGGTAGTAGGTACTAGATTTCAGATTTAAAAAAAATGTAAACTTGTGTTTTGAATTTCAACGTTTTTTTTACTTACATGATACTGGCTATCGAGTATTGAGAGCGAAGGGATCTCAAAGGGTGCAGACCTCCCTCTCGTTCGAATTCGAACCTCGAAGGGCCCACAAAAACTCATCCTTTTGTTCAGTTCACCCTATTTGTTCGAGGTGTCTCTCACAAAACTATATCTTCTTAGTTTGAGACTTGAAACTAAAAAAACCTCTATTTATCTCTCTTTATGACTAATTTATATGTAAAGGCAATAACTAGTATCTTGAATCTTGACATTTAGAACCAATAAACCAAAAAATTGACTGCCTACTCAAAATTATTTTTAAAAAAATGGATTCTACACTTCCAGCTAATAATTTGACAAAATTAACTTCGAATTGAAGTTTAATTTCGAAATTAGGTATAGGTTTTAATTTTATAGAAATTAACTACTGGGGTTTGGCTTTAGGTTAAAAAAAATGATAGAATTAATTGTAAACTATGATTTTGGACTTGAGTTATTCATCAAGTCCAAAATGCAACTAAACTGTAGCTTACAAAATTCCCATAAAGTAAATTAAGGCCACACTCGGGTTAAGTAAGTTCAAATTTTGAAAAAATTTGAGCTCTTAATTTGTTATTCAATTTAGTAGGTACATTATAGAGATAGTAACTTCCGTTATCTTTCAGATTGACATTGAAATCCTTATACCTTTGCATTTGCAGTACTCGGTTGGTACTTGGTACTTGGTACATATATATAAAGGACCCTTAATACTTAATACTATAAGATAAGTTAGGATTTACATAAGGGTATTTGAATAGTAAATCTGCCAAAAAAGTCCAGTTACAAAGTTTTATGACTCAAAAAAACCCTTACCTATTCTACCTATACTGTCCTGGTCCTGTGTAGTTTTAAGTGTCCCTTATAAGGTATTGCATAATATTAACATAAAATTCTCAAAAGTTGGACCTCACGGTGAATTCTGTTGCCTTTATAGAGTACAAGTACAAGGGACTTTTTAAGGGTCGTAAAAAGCCCTTAAGACTTGTGATGAATAAAAGTTGTGTAATAAAGTAATAAAACTTTTTATGTCCTTTTTACTGGGTCGCAAAGTGTCTTTTGTTCAACATTTTTTTGGAATTTTTAAGCAAAATTTTCTCAGATACAAGTCCTTATATATAGGGACCTTATACTTATATAGAGTTTAAGGTCTCATTTGAGATTTTTAAATTTCAAATACCTACAGAGTACTAGTATCAAATCAGAGCCCTTGGCTTTGACTTTGACTCATCTTGCCATTATGAAAAGTTCAAATTCTATCAAGTTTTATACAAGTTATAAAAAATATACAATTTATAGTATCTGTACTTCAAAATGTCACCTTTCTATCATCAGTATCTCATACTCAAAATCATAGTTTGTGAAAAGTTTATACATACAAAGTATATCTTGAAATGTAAAGTTCATTATTTAAAATTCTACCATTTTGATCATGTCCATGTCTTATTGTTGTAAATTACACATTTTACACATAATTTTGAAACCTAAAGGTAGGTTATATTATATAGTTTTTCTTAATTTAATTTAATATAAAATTCACACTTGATTGTTGTATTAGGTAGGTACATACTATTATCTACAACTTATTTACTACAATTTTAACAATAGTATATATGAAGATATCTTATTAAAATATCTTGGTAAAATAGTAGTTTGGTTTGTTTTCAAATTCTGAGTTTTTGAACAAGTTGTAGATAAGGGTGTATACACACATAGGTACTTTACAAGTAAAAAATAAAAGTAGTCAGTCGACTAAATTTTTATCTCATTATTTCCTACTGTTCTCTGATTTCGTCAAATAAAATCAAGTCTGATAAATTATCTATAGGTATATAATGTATAGTTTTTATACATAGGTTTTAGAAATTGATTTTGATTACACATTACAAGTTTGATCATTCAATTATTGTTGAAAATACAGCTAGCTAAATATCCTAATTTAGTATGGAATGAGAAGAATTTGAAATTTGAAACATTTTTATACTAGATATGTTCATGTTCGTCCATCTAATCCTAAAAGTACTCAACTAATAATCAGATATTTCAGAAAAATTTCAAAAATTTTAGAATTCTAAATTGTTTAGAAGGTATAAATTTTTTCAAATCAATTTTTTCAAAAAATATTTTTTAACATCTGATCTGATATTGAAATTTTTACAAATTTCAGACTTATTAAAAACAAAATGACTTTTAGATCGACCATCTGAATTAAATACTGAAATATATCTTTATAAAGCAATAAATTTTAGCTCTGTCTACGCATGTGATGAAAAGTTTTTTGTCCAAAAAATTACGTCAAATTGATCGATTTCTTTTAAGTCATTTTGTATTACAGACTACAAGAATATTTCATATGATTGGTGAGGGAAATATAGATTTCGATAAGCTTTTTACTCTATATTTACCAAGTAGGAAAAAGGATTGTAAAATGGCAAAGTAGTTTTTATTTCCGATTTCCCATGAGAAATAAGAGACTTTTAGATTCGAAAAAGATTGATCAAGATTTGACTCAAAGTTTCAAAAAATATGACAAATTTTTATGTGATTTTAGTCAGTTTTGAATTAAAGTAACAATCTAATTCGACAATAATAGGTAATAGTGCATACTATGTATATAGTATACTGTAGGTAGGTACTTATCTGTATTTATTTTTTTCAATTTTTGTTTAAAAATTTCTTCACAAACTGAACCTATAATATGCTTAGATAGCATCGAAAAAGAGCTCAAAATTTTCAATTAAATTTAGAATTAGAAGAATTGAATTAAATCTAGTGAAATAAAACCCAACACATATTATAAGCCCATTTATCTCCATGTTCCATACACACTCACACTATCCTCAAAGGGTTCTCGGTATTTGAATTTAAAATCCTCATATGCTTACACACGAAATCTTTTGTTATTTTTAAAATGAAATCTAGTTTGCATTTTTGTATCCTATCATTCATATACACATACATACTATGATCTAGTATAGTACTTATAGTAGTAAACTAGAGTTTTTTAGATTGTAGATCATCTCGATGATGGGGAAATATTTTTCCCCGATTTTTTTCCTCTTTTCGGGTCTCGGAGTTTTTGTTCTGAAAAGTTTCGTTTGAGTGAGTTTCGGCTGACACGCCATTATATCCTTTTTAATACCCAGATACAATATCCCAGGCAAATACCCGAACCGGGTGAGAAAAAATCGATCCATTTTTGTTGTTTTTTTCTCAAATTGAGGTTTACTAACATTCAGGTGAAATAAAATATTGTCAAAAACCATTATAGTTCCATATAATATGACAATTACGATATAGAGGCGAAAATGTTTAGCTTTAATATAGTTATAGTGTAGACAAAATCTGATTTTTGAGCTAATGAAATATAAAATCTATAGGAAATTTAACAGAGAGAACTAATTTGAGTACATTTTTAAGTTAAGATTAGCAGGTCAGGTTATGGGTTATAGAACTGGAGACATTTTACATTGGATAAAAATTTTAAAAAATTGAAATATGCTAAAAATTGCCAAAAATAGCTCCAAAAGATTTGAAATATCAGAATTTACGATTCCCAGGCTCGGAAACTTATTCTGAATGATCCTGTATACATATGTATTAGTAGATTATAAACTCAAGTTTCAAAAACTTCTAGTTCTAGTAGCTTTTTGTGTATTTAAAATTTTGAATTTGACATTTTGAATTTGGCTGAGATTAGTAGTAGTGTTTTGTCTCGATTTTCATAAGTATCTGATGAGATTCAAAATCTGTACAATATACCTATCGAAAATAATACTTACTTGCTGTGAGCTGTGCTGTGTTGTTGTATAGATCTAAAATTGAGTAAAATGTATTCTCCAAGGGGGGAGAAAGTCTCTCTGAATAAATACAAAATAGATTTTGAAAATGAGTTTGAGTTTGAGTTTACACACGAAACTTTCCATTATTTCATACATTTTACATATAAATAGTATCCTATGAGTTATAAGTATTTCTAGATACATACATACATAGGTACTAGTATTATTTTCTCTTTCTATCCCCATTTCATTTCATTTCATTTCCCAGAATTTCCCCGATGGATGAATGGATTTTCCAATTTACTTTCCATCCGAATTTTTGACAGTCTGACGTGATAGAGGCGGACCAAAAAACGAGAACAAAAAGAAAGACGTGACTTAGAATTTTACAAAATCCCCCCCGAAAACTTTGAAGAAAAAAAAACTGACATTTCAAACTTGAAGGGGAATTTAAACCAGTCAAGAAATTTGAAATATTTTTTAAAGATAAAAGTTCTATTTAAGCTATTTTGAAGCGAGTACAATTTCTTATGTATTGATGAAATATTTTAATTGATAAACCTAAATAATTCGGCGGGTCCAGCCGTCAAGTTTTATGTTTAAAAACTCAAAAAAAACCAAGATTTCAAAAATTCAAATGGATAAACTAACTTTATTTTAAAATTTGATCGAAATTTAGCCGATTGTTTCGTAAATGGAATCAAACTAACTTGCCCAAAATAAAAACTGGTACTAGAAATTTGTAAGTTGCAAAAATGTGTAATGTATGTCTTAATAGAGTAGTATGTATCTATACGAGTATTTTATTGTATAGAAAAATTTTGCAAATTTATTTGATTAGACTAGCTTCAACTGGTGAGATTACTGATAATATATCTATTACCATATTACAGTACAGAATTACCAAAATAAGTAAAAAAATCCAAATTTTGAAAAATCTCCAAATCATGTGAAATGTGTTTGGACAAAATCTCCCGTCTTTCTCAGTTCTTTCAGAATTTTCTTGCTGTATTTTATGCACAAATATACAGACTATGTACATAGTATTATAATAGCAGGATTTAAAGCATTTTATATCTAAAATAATAACTTTTTATATATGTATCTTGGTAGGAATACATAGGATATGAGTATATTGGAGTTTGAGTATTTTGTTAGTATAATACATAGGTTGGTTGAGCCACGGCAAGGGTAATAAATCACTTTCAAAGTCTGTCAGATTATTCGCGTCCCACCAAACTTCTCTACTACTACTATGTATGTACTAGGAAAGATCCAAAAACTTAAACTTACTAGTTTTTATACTACTACAGACTACAGTCTTATACTACCTACTATGTACAGTATACTAGCTATAGTAAGTACCTAGTATAGTATAGTGGTAGGACTATCCAGAAACTACAAAAGAAACACAAAAGCAAACCCTCAGCTTTTCTTTATTAAGCGGAGAAAAACGGAGGAGTTTTACTTTACTTTATTTCGACCCTATAACTCATATACAGAGTAGAGTACTAGTTATTTTCTAATAGGTATATATTTTGTATTGATGGGAAAAGGCAATATTTTTGTATAAATATACCTAATACATACTACTAATACTACTAATACAGAGTACTACTTATGGACCTACTTACTTCTTTAGTTTTGTATTTGAGAAATGCAGCTTCTCAGTTTTTTTTACAAACCGAAAACTCGCTAGAGGAAACCGAACCACAGGCAGTATTCTATTCTATGGCATATAATCTTTGATATCCCCCTATGAAATACTTATGGAGTTTTAGGAAAAGAAAAAAAGTGTATTAAATCCATTCAGAATTCACTTTTGAGGGATTTTTGATCGAAATAAAATTCATCAAAGTGCATACTTATAGCTCAATAGATTAATCGATCTTGTAGATAATAATTATTGAAATTAGATAATTAAGTAACGGCACAGTTTGTATAATGAAATCTATCTAAAATTTTGATTTTACAGGTATTATAGATGTATGATGTAGGTATATAATTGTATAATATAATGTATTCTTGAAAATTGAAAATTAAATTGAATGATAATACGGATATTCTATACAATTTACTTTAGATAGATAATTTAAATGATATGTTCGGCTTTCAGGATTTTACCATGTTAAACTCCATATAAAGGCCAGAAAGCCCATAATAACCCCAAGATATCCTTTAACTAGATGACTAAATCATATAAATTTTGATATTTTAATGTATTTTGATATTATGGCTGATACTCGTTTGTATTTTTGTATAGATATGTATGATAAATATGTAAAGCTTTTTTACCCAACTTTTTGTATATATTTAGATGTACTTTGGCCAAGTTCCTGTCTTGACTATTTCTCATATAGTTAAATATACCATTTTTTTGAAAAAATCCCCTTTGTTTGATGTGTCTGCCGGTTTTTTCTCATATTTTGTAGTCCCCTTCGATTCGATTCTTTTTGATCCCCTCGATTCTACTTTTTTCAAATTTTGACTTTGCATTAGTATGCCTATTGACTAGTTTATTAGCTCGATTCAGCATGGAAATGAGCATATTTTAGCATAGGTCCCTATACAAACATACAATAAGTAAGTACTCGTAGGTAATTAAAATTAAAAGTATCTAGATTTAGCATTTGTTCATATCTAGATTCTAGATAGTAAAATTTCAAAAAATTTGAGACTAACTATTTTAAAATTTCAAAAATTCTAAAGTAAAAGTTTGAGCTATTTACCTGTATATCACGACTTATTTATATTCAATACAGTTGTACTATAGTAAGTACTATACTACTATTTATTTGGTAAAGTTTACTTTTTGTCTATGGTTTAAGGGAATAAAAGTTAAGAAAAACTTTGGGCTTGAAATTCTGCTGATCTGTTTACTTGAAGATTAACTTGCTCTCCATTTTTGAATTTCGAAATTTTAGATTTTGAATAGAAGGAGAGTTACAGAGAGTTTTGGAAGGGGGGATTTCATTCTATTCATTTTTTTAAGTCTAAAGGTAAATCTTTCGAAATCAGAAACAGAAGTATCTCTAGTTTCTATTGGCATTTTACTAATAGTCTTTATGAACCATAAGGAAATTGAGATTTAATCATAAATTAATTAAAGACTTTATTTTCAATTGAATTGAGACTATACATTTATTAAAATCAGAAAATCTGAACCTTTATATGATATCATATACAAATACTAATATTAATACTAGTACATACATATAATTTAAACATGAAACAAGTAGCATTCTATCTTGTTTATTAAAATATTCATGAAATTTTGCTAAAATTTTGATGATTTTGATCCGCTACAGAGAGTTCCAAACTTCCTGAAAACCTGAAAAGTATAAAAATCCACAAACTATTAGGATACTTATTGCTAGATAGGTTCATATAATTATTGAAATAGATGTTAGTTTTATCTAAATTTTATCCAAATTAACAAATCATAATCAAAATTAATGCTTAGGTACTATATACATACTGTGTATGTACTATGTACCATATAAGCTACTATTTGATAATTTAATCTCTTTAAATTCAATTTGGTAATCAATTTCTCCAAGTCTAAATTACATTTTATCTCGAGTTGAAATTGGAACATACACTTGAGTCCTTTTAATTTACTTTATACTGTAAGTGTATAGGTAAGTAAATGAAATGAAATGAGAGAAAGTAATTTAAACTCGGTAATTTGAAAATCTCTTTAGATAATTTGTTCAGATCTCATATATATTGTAGTTCATGGTGGTCTAGTACTTCTACTACTATTTATTTCACTAGGATTTTCAACTAAATAACCATTTTGCATTTGTACTAAAATCAAAACCTCAGTCTTAACTGTGACTGTAATAGGTATACGAAGTAGGTAGGGTACACAGTATCATTGAGACTATGAATTACAATCTTACTAAAGAAATTAAATAGCAAAAAAATTTAAAAAAATTTAATTTTGTTAGTTTTAAGGTATGTTTTTGAACCCTTTGACTTTGGTTAGTATGACCAAAGTTTTAAAATTGTAATAGAGTTTTTGAAAAGCAAATTAGATTTACAACAGATTTACATGAGTTTTTGAAGGCGGTCTACTAGACTACCTTACCTATCTAAATATAATATAAAGGCATGGTGGCTAATATAATTCAATTCAACAGGAGGAGGTTTTTCTCATCGAAAATCTCCCAAAAAAATGAGGAAAAAAATGCCGAAATTATGGATCCCTACAGAGTTCAAATTCACCCAAAAGTTGAATTCAAAAAAAGATAATTTAATATAATAATTGTGTAATGATAATGCCCATTATCTCGCTCCACAATCGGAGATCTTCTTGGGTAACTCGTGACGTAACCCGTCACGCTTTTTTCTCATATGAGCATTCTGGGTATAAAAAACCAAAAAAAAAACCAAAATTTGTTAATTTCCGTCATGCAAGGATACGAGTATTTTAGATTCGAAATTCAAACCCGTCTGTCTCATTTCTATCTCTTTTCTTTGTAAATCGAGCATAATTTTTTCCAAATTTTTGACGGTTTTGTCCATTGTTTAGTATACTGTATTGCCCATTGGTAATATGTAGTAGGTATGTATTACCTTTAGATTTGGATTGAATGAACTCAGCAGTTGATCTGACTTTGATGGTTTGACTGTATCTGTATCGAATTGATATTACAAATTGACAGGAAATTGGAATATGGGAAAATGACTAAAAAAGTAAAAATACCCAAAAATACATATTCTTATGGATTAATATACCTATTAAAAGACTATAAAAATGACCCAAAAAATGTCCAAAATCGACAGCCTGGCCTAAACAAAATTTATTTTGAGAATCAATTTTACCTATATTGTTCAATTTTCCAATTTTTGAGCTTTTATTCCTTAATACAGGCTGGTTAGTTCGAAAAATTCTTTCACTTTTTCATATTAGGTTTCAACAAATCAGACTAAAACTTGATATTCAAAATACCTACCAATAGATAGGTATAATTACGATCAAATGCTACATATTATTGAAAATGTTATTTTGTAAAACTTCAGTTCCTTATAATTAATTTAAAATCTCAAATTTGTAAAAAAATTCAAAAAAAGTTTAAATTGGTCATCTAACTAAGCTGTTAACTAAACTAAAGTTTTTTCATTTATATATTTTTTCTAATATGTAGGTGCATAATATCAGTATGATTATGTATGTTTATACATAAAATGTAAAAATCAGGGTAAAAATAAATCCTTTTTGAGTCACTTTTTTTTGGTTTGTTTCCTTTTTCGCGTGTCTCCCGATGATTTACTCAATGTTTCCTACTCATCCTTTTACCCTGTCTCTTTTTCCTATATACACTACATAATATAGGCAAACAACCCTTCGGATATTTGCTTTGTTCCCCCCAAAAAAACCAATTTACATTTCACTTTTTCTCAACTACTCATGTACACATGAATTTTTGAGAAAAAAAACCAAAGAAATTTATGCATTTACTTACATACATATTTTATTTATTCATACATAAAAGAATAGGAATCTTATTTACTCATAGTTCATAGGTATCTAGAGGAATCTAGTTGAAAGACATCAGTTAACATGCGAATTTTCTTAAATTTGAGGAAATATCGATTCAAAATTTCAATTTCAAATTAACAATCTATGTATGAATATTAATAATAAAGCATTTAGGTACTTAAAGCCTTATTATTATACCACATGTGATAAATAGCATTTTTAAGATACTTTAGTTTCATCTTGATTTTGACCGATTATTAAAATTATTACTAGGCTTTAATCAACTCACTAGAAGTTGATTATTAATTGTGCGAGCAAAGCAATCAAGACATCACAAGTTGCCCCATTTTTCGGGTTCAAAGGTCAACTCCAGGGTCAAACGGACATCAAATTCTATATCTCCGTCATCGATTACCTCATTTTTGATTTTTTCCCATTTGATTAACACGAGGAACCCTTTAAGGGCCCCCTGACCCCAAGGAGTGGGGCAATTTGAATTTTTTTTCGAGCATGCACAACTAGACCCTATGAGGGTCCTTCATACCAAATTTGGTTAAAATCGGTGGAGTAGTTTTTGAGTTATGCCGCGAACATACAGACATACATACAGACTACAGACAGACAGACGGACAAAGTGTAAGCAAAGTTGAATAGTAGGTGCTCGCTTCGCTCGCACAACAAAAAAAGTCTCATACAATTTGAATGTCTCATATAAGTACCTAGTAAGTACAGATATAAGGAAATATATTTTTAAATAAAGCCCTTTGCATTTAAGTTCAAGTGCAAATGCACAATGGAATTTGTCTTTTAGAATGTCAATAATTCTTCAAGATACTTCATTTACATAATACTCATAGCCATAGTATATGTCAAGATCAAGTTTGAGAAAATGTTCAAAGAGACTATTGTTCATTCATTAAAAATGTAGATTATTATTTTGTCTCTCCATACGTCAATAATCGCATGTACCTACTAAGGATAAGACATAATAGACAATTAAAATTATTATTTTCCCTAAAAAAACGAAGATTTCATTCATAAATCTACATTCGTGTTTTGTTAATGAATAAATACCATCTTTAGCATTGAAAACTTATAATTATTATTGTTTTAAATTAATTAATATCGTGTTAATAACGACTTTAATTAAGTTAATTAATTATATAAATGTTAACAATAAGAGCCAAGTGATTTTAATTATTCTATTTTTTTTCTTTCAGATTTCTTCAAGAGACATTTTGATCCATTAGATGGTCTTTGAAAGTTGGTAAGAATTTTTTTAAATTTTAAAGCTTCGTTTTAACTATCGAACTATCATTAGTCTTTAGTCATTAGAATTAGGTACTTTTATAAATCTTTTATGAATTTTTCTAACTGGTTTGGATATATCTTAAAAAACTGAGGGTGCCAACACAGACTTTTTTACAAGTTCATTAGTTGACTATGTATGTAGGTATTTAAGGGGTCTTGTAAGTAGATAAATTATAAAGTTCATAAGGGCTCAGTAGATAAATAAAATGGAAATAAAGAAATAATTAAAATGTTTGAAAGAAAGGGAAAGAATACTCATATAGGTAGTATGTTGGAAAAGTGGGAGTTTTTGAGAAAATATTTTGAGGTTGAGGTTGGCCATGGCTCTACAGTATTACTATTACTACTACTAGTAGGTACTAGTAGTAACCTTAAGTACTTTATAGAGACTCTATTTAGGTACTTATGTGATAAACCTACTCGTATATATGGTTTATTACACAGGGACTGTATAGGCAGTTTGTGGCGGCGGTTGAGACTCTAGTAATAATACTCAAAGGGTCATAAATTTAATTCTGACTATTACTACATACATAAATACGTCCCTTATAACACGTACATTTGGTATACCTGAAACTTGTAAAATTCATTTAAATCATATTTCCACACTTTTGATTTTGATATCAGTTTTTACCAATATTCCTTGAAATTATTATTACCAACCATACTACTACTGTCTAAGGTCAAATTATCAATATTTAACTAAAAAATCAAGGATTCAACCTAGGTGGATTCAAACACAATTTAATAGTAAAAGGGCAGGGTACTAAATTATAAATTAAAAAAATTGAGGTAGGTACAATAATTATTATAAAAAAAGAAGAATCTATAAAGATTTTAAATACAAATTTTCTGAATTAAATTATCAATTCGACTTAGGAAAATACTAATTTTTTTGTAAAACTTTGTATCTTATAACTACCAAAATAGTGACTCAAAAAGGATTTATTTTTATCCGAAATTTTGAATTTTACATAAGCATTCTGTTACATATCATACTGATATAATGTACCTACTATTAGAAAAAATATATAAACTCTTGAACTTTAGTTTAGAACATGCATACAAATATTTTGAACTTTTTGAAAAATTTTACAAAATTTGGAGTTTTAAATTGTTGAAAGTAACTTGAGTTTTGCAAAATATCTGGACATTTGATCGTAAAGTACTATCTATTTAGCAAAATTTTTAATTTTAATGCAATTTTGAATAGAAGTTTTTACTTATTCTTAGCTTATGGTAAGTCAGGGTGTTTTTTTGTATTTATAGACTATTTTTTGACTTTTAAGGGCGATTTACTTTAAAACCGATAAATTAGAAATGTGCCGAGATTCTTATGGGGAACTTGTGTCTCTGTCTTTTTGGTATTTAAATATGCAGATTTGCTCTCACAAATACTCAAATACTATAAATAATGGTAGAGAACATGTGCTTCGTTTTGTTAGGTGTAGGCACAAACTATTTGTGAAAGAATCTGTTAATTAAAATTGCATTCTCAACTTAAGTCAGAGGAATTTTTCAAAAAAATTAAGTCTCTTATCAGCATATTAAATTCCTTATTTTTCAAACTAATATGAACTAAAGACACGTTCTTTACTTTACAAAAAGCAATAATACATTATATTTAAATTACTTGTCAAAAACCTGATAGGATAGGATTCATTACTTCAAGTTAAGTAACTACCTAAAAATTGCAAAATGATCCAGATAATTTTAAGAAATCGGATTTTCAATTATTTAGTCAGGTATATCTTCTATATTGATCCAAAATATTGTTTTTTCTCTTCAAAATAAACAATTTGACTTTGTCACATAATATTGGTTTAAAGGTCAATTATGGGACCTATGAGCACCTACATGGGGTCAAAATTTCCCTCTTGAGGTAATTTGGAAGATTTTGATCTCAAATTTGGGTTAACATGAACATACGTTACCAAGTAGGTAAGTGCTCATAAGTCCCATATTTGATCAGCATTTGGTCAATTGACAAGATGGTCCTATGGTCATTTTCCAGAGAAAGAACCTTATTTTTGGATCAAAATAAACCTGACTAAAAAAGGTTCATGTAGAAAATCCGATTTCTTAAAATTATCTGAATCATTTTGGCTTCTAATAAGTACCCTAGTATCTGTTTACAATTCTAGTCATTTGCTTGTTGGTTTAGTCATCAAATAAATTGCAGAAATGATAGAAAGTACTATATAGTGTAGCATCAATATTGACTGGATTATTTTGCTATAAATTATACATCGGATCGGTTTTGATCGGATCGGATCGGTGAAGAGAAAATTTGAAAGGGGCTTTGGGTTTCAGTTTTCGGTCTTTTGTGTCAACTTCTCTCGGCAACTTCAACTTTTAGTTTGAAACAAAATATTTTCCTAATACATACATACCTTACTATGTATGTATACTGATATTTTCTAATAGTACTTACTTGCTAATATCGAATTTAATATTATTTTCTACCCTATTTTGATTCACATTCGAAAATCCCTAGGGCTGAATATATTTTCAAGTTTGTTCTTTCTGATAGATTGGCAGATTTATTGCACTTGTGCCGGGCGACAGCGCTACTCAATTTATTATGCTATGCCCTACTACTTATTACAGTAAGTATTGTACTACTGTACGAATATTTTGAATTTTGGAATACATAAGACAATATCTAGAGTGACAAGTAAACCTTCAATTTCAATAAAAAAAATCACTTTTACAAAACTTGAATCCTACCAATTGAAATTTGATATTTGGGCAATATTTTTAGACCAAAACTGAAATAATTTGAATAGTTAAATTACCTACATTACTTACTAAAAGTGTATAAAAATTTCAAAATTTGTATCAAAAAGTTTCTCGACTTTTGTGAAGGTTTACTTGTTAAAAGACATGGTCGTAGGCGAGAAAAGAAGAAGAATTTAATACAAACTAAAAGCTCTTGTCAATGTCAGACTGTCAAATTCAACTTTTTTCAAAATCCTGAAAAAATTCTAAAAATACTTTTTTTATATCCCTATTCCTTATACATAGTGTACTCCGTATGAGTCAACACATTAGAATTCGATTAAAAAATTCAAATTTCTTTTTAAACGCTTAGAATAACCCTTGTACTCATATATTCTTATAGGGGAAAAAAGAACAAAAGTTGAAATTGAAAAAATCCCCTAATCTCTCTCGAATGGTTTGTTGAATATTTAATTAATTTTGAATTTTTTAAAAGTACTACAATACTATGAATAAATACTCGAACATACTAGGATAGTATAGGGCTTGAAAATAGAATTTTTTACAATTTGAAATATTTCAAATGCTTTATTGCTATACTAGTAAGTATCAGTCAGAGTATTCTGTAGTATGTAAGAATAATTTGAATAATTCATGGCAAATAATATTTTTTACATTGACTTGAGTGCCCATTTTGTCATTTTTTGTGACTGCGTGCTACTTTCGAGTATATCATCAATTTTTCAAGGTTTAAAATATTTTATTTCAATTACAAGTACCTACTATAGTAGACCAAATACTAGTATTAACTAGTAGACCAAATACTGACAAGTACTTCAAGTAGTAAGTAAGTTCTATTGGTATAAGGGAAGTAAATTTATAATTTATTAAAATCAAAATGATAAGCATTTTAAATGAATGCATTCTCTGATACAGTTCAGAAATAGTCCTTTTCGAAAATATCAGTGAAAAACTGACACAAAATTCAGCAAAATTTTGATAACTTACAACTCAATCTACCTGGATCTACTAACTTCCATATATGATAGAATAGATATTCCTAGGAATATCGAAAAAGATTTCGAAATCTAAAAATTTTGAGATTTTATATAGATAGTACTATACAGTATACAGTGGCAATCAAAAATGACTCAAGTTTCATTCTCAAATTTTTAGTCCCCAACAAATTTTGAGTTGACTTTAGGGATAAACTTTTTTCTAAAACTTATTTCTTAAAAATGAAAAGGTCCTATAAATATAAATGTCTATACTTATCCTTAGTAAGTATAAGACTTACTGAGACTTATAACTTTTGATATAGTAATAGTATAGGTACATGTGAAATATTTTTTTGGTAAGTCTCTGGGTATGTGATTTGATTTGATGAGGATGGATTAGTCCCTTTGAGGGCTCAAATGTTCATTTCCTTTTCCTTTTTTTCATCTCGACTGATCTCTTGTCATAAGATCTCTGTGGAAATCTCTCATGGCATTACAATCCCTATTGTAATAATACTAGAGTCATAGGGTGGTGGGGGGAAAATATTTTCTTTCGAGAAATATGACATGAGATTAGTTCAATTCAACAAGACTTGGAAAAAAAATTCTAAAAAATTTTTTTCAAGTCCTTTCAATTCAAAATTTCTAAATTTGGTCACAGTTATACCTATCTGATATTTGTAATCTGTAGCTATCCAATACTAATAAATATCTAAACACCTAATAATCTAGTATGTAGCATTGCTAGATACTAATCTAAGATACTCTTATAATATTAAACTAGACTAGACTCTAGACAATTCATATATGTAAAAATGTAGAAGATTTTCATATGATTTTGATTGTAATTTAACACGTCCAATCTAAATCTCCATTTATTTTAGTGATTTTATACCATTTTTGTGAGAATTTATCGAAAAATTGTAAAAAAAAGTTCCCCTTACTGAAAAGCACTTTGGTTTTGTTGGTTCGACTGTCGCTCTCGTTTCCTGGCTTGTCGAAATCATCAATCTATGTCCTTTGCCCATATGCCTTACACTTACTACTATGTACTAATATTATACTGAATGTATCCAGCCATTGCATTTTTGTTGCTTTATTTTTCTATTTCTATTTGAATTCCACCCTCAGAAAATCCGCCATCATGATCCACAAATGTTTTCCTTTTTTTCTCTTTCAAAAGCTCTTGTCGTGTTCTCTGACTGACTCATCTCTCCCTTAATAAAACCCCTAAATTATACAAAAAAATACACCATTATTTGTATATCGACAGTGTATTTTACATATCTTGTACTTGCATGTATGTGTTTAAATTTTTATTCTAGTAGTACATAGTAGGCTACCAATATTAGATGGTAAAAATGTATTGAAATTGAAATGAATAGTAGGGTAAGATTGTCACCTGGTCGTAAGAAATGTTTCCCAGAACATCCTGCATCAGCCATGCCTTAGAAGCCACAAAAGTAGATAGGGCATTTACAATATGTCCAAACTGAAAATTCAAAATTCAAAAATTTTACCAAAATGATTTACTTAGGTATTATTATGATTTAAAAATGCAGGACAATTTGATATATATCTACATAAAAATAAAATTTTCAGATTTCAACATCTAAAATTAAGTCCGGTTATCAAGTTAATACTATATATATTATAAGACTATTATTTGCATCAGGTATCTGTATTTATAAGTTAGTCTAATTCTAATTAAATCCCAATCGTATTGAGATAAAATCTCAATACACACTTTTTTAAAAAGAATTGAGATATTTTTCATTAGAAGGTAGGGCCTTAAGTTAAACCTGGTACTATAGTACTGTATGTGTATATGTGTATGGTTAAGTTGTGAGTGAATTTAATGTTTATTTGAGGGTCATAAAATTAAGGAAAATGAGTCGTTACGTGGGGTTTATCTTGCATATACTAGTAGTATATAGGCAAATAAATGTATACTACTGATACTGGGATGTATACGAGGCTATTTAAACGACCATAACTGCCTTGTTAACAAGTGCCGAGCACTCGAAAAGTAAAATAAATCTAACCAAGTTTCTACAAACTACAATATTTTACTTTCTTTCTTCTTCCACTATACATACTACTATGCATTTCACTTAGATTTTATATACACAAGTAGTACTAGAACCTAGTATTATAAAGTGCTTATATGTGAATTTGAGTAATATAAATGTGGCCATAAAATCCTCAACACTTCATAATCATAGTCATAAAATAAAATTATTCACTGACCTCACCCAACAAATATTTATTTACTCTTTTGTGACCGATTTGTTAAAAACCCATTAAAAATATACTTTTGCTCGTATTATCATATTATCTAATCTCAAAGTAGTAAAAATTCGGAAATCGTAAAAATTTACTGAATTTAGACACGAGCCGAAAAAATCTAAAGGATTCGAGACAATGCAGTTGACTTGAAGTTGAAAATGGACTTGAAGTCCATTTTTTAGAATTTTAGAATTTTAAAAATTTTGGCAATTAGGTCAGGTTTTATAGCATGTAATTTTGGGTAATTAAAAATTATAGTTTCGATATCAAAATAGGAGAAATAATGTATGCAAATTGTCTGATGTAATTAAATGATATGCCAATTTTCTCATTTTTTCTCACACTTTTAATTAAAAATGAATATTTTTATCTCATCATAAAGTATTGACAAAACATTTCAAAATACTTTGGATTAGGTGTATGAGTATATATAGGGGGAAATAAAAGCAATAAAAGCAGGTAGGTGGTCATAAATCTTGATTTCTTTTTCTCACAGATTTGCGATGGACACTTGCGATTTCTCAAACATGTCCATGAGGTGGTCTCTCTTTTTCTCAAAAAATAAACCAATTGTAATTGTATTAAATTATAGAGAATTTTTACATAAACCTACCTACCTACCTACTTAATAAATGTAGGCTTTAATTCTCTTATCTTATTAAACTAGAGCCAAACAAGGCTCTAGTTTGCTTACTTTTTAATAAAAAACACACACATGTGTGTCTTATAAAATTCTAAAAATTGTCTATAATCATAATATCAAATGCCAAATTTCAAATTTCAAAAGAGGTTTATATCACAATATTATACCTTAAAATTGTGGCAATCTGTAAAATTTTGACTAAAGGATCTCAGGTCTTTCAATGTTAAACCTCATATGAAGGCCCATTATAACCCGAAGATACTCGTATCCTTTCAATTTATTATAGAAATTTTGTTCGAAAATATCCAAATTAGGTCCTATATTCAGGATCAGAGCAAAATTAGATCAATTTTTAGTTTTTCGTTATGACTTTATTAGGTTGATTACCTATTTGATAACTTTAATAGAGATGTTAATTTTTCGTAGATTCAACAATAAATACCCTACTTATAGTATTTGGCCAATATTTTGTTTGACAATTTAGAATTTTGCAAAAAATTCGAGAATTCTGAGTAGAAACACGTTGAAAAATATGAAAAAAATGGCTTGCGGGCAGATTAAAAATGTAAATTTTACGCAATTGTGTGACTACTATACTTTATTGTAATTGTAATATAGATAGTGGTAGGTAGGATTATGTGTGAGCTTATTTATTTCTAAATAAATATACCTACATTTAAATGATATACGTCATAAAATATCCTCTAAATCCACTAATTTCATTATATTATTGTGTGGTTTTTCGGGCAAAAATTCAAAATGTGTGTATCTCATACTCATAATAAAGCATAGGCATAGGTATTATGTATTAGGTATTAGGTATACATATGAATATTTGAAAATAATAATTTCGTAGAAATACTTTGCCTATAAGACTTACTACTATAGTATCTAAGGATAAGTACTTATTATAGGTCCTGGATTCCGGGTTGATGTCTTTTGATTTATTTATAGCGCTTATTTTCCTTATTTTCTTGCATGTTGCATTAGAATTTGGATTTTGTGTATCAAAATGGCAAAATTAGAAAATTAAATTAAAGTCTAGTATAAAGTAGTTCTGCTAGGCTCTATTCTATGAGTATAAATAGTTTGTGCTCTTTTGAGACTACTTCGATTATTAAATATTATTTAGAATTTATAAAGAGGCTATAAGTACAAAAGGGTGTATTGTTCAATTTAGTTTGAAAATTTTGAGTTTGAGCAAGATGAACGAGTTGCGAGAATTTTGGCTGTCTGCTCCTTCGAATAATCTCAAAATTTTCGAAATGAACAAGGATAATAATAGTAAATATGCAAGATCATGGATTTCATATGATCTGAAACAACTGAAATATTCAAAAATTTATAGGACGAAAACAACCAAAAAGCTCGTTCAAAATTAAACAATTTTTAAAATTTTGATAGCTTAAATGTCAAGCAGTAAAAAGGACCTTTTATAATTATCGTAAAAAGCACACAAAATATTTTCAAAAATTAAAGGGTCTCTTCGGTTTTTAGGCCTTTACATGTTACACCTCATTTAAAGGCCCAAAAGCCTATTAAAACCCGAAGATATCCTTTAGGTTAGCTATATCGACTTTAGCATTAGATTTAAATTTTTTGCCTCAATGAGATGTCATTAGGAAAATCAATTTCTAGAAAAAGTCAAAATTAAATTTTTAAGATTTTCATTGGTCACTTTCTCAGGGTTAGATTAAAATTTAATACTGATATTTTGTAAAAGGATCTATTCGACTTTCAGGCCTTTGCATGTTAAATTCTCATATATAAAGGCCAGAAAACCCGATAAAACCCGAAGATATCCATTTTAAACCATTTTAAAAACAATTTTAAATTTTACAGACATCAATTATAGGTAGATTGTTTCCAAAATGTGCGATTATGAGAGCAAAGGTTCGGGAAGTCTTGAGTCATAAATTAGGTTGGGCGAGAGTAGCGACATTTCCGAATTAATTCCACATCGTAGGATAGGAAACATTAATCGAAAGTTTCACGCCTTCAAAAACTGAAACTCAAATTTTAACCAGAAATTATTCATATACCTTATACCTTACTTCACGACCCGATTATTCCCAAATTTCGATTTAAAATCCAATCAAATACCCCAATCTAATTTACTCTAGTCAATGTAGATATACATATACCTTAGGTACATTTATTCATTTACAGATTAAAAGTACAAAATACGAAAATTAGAATCTCCCATATCCTGTCTGTCTGAATCGTAAGACTCTCCTGAAATCTGGAAGTTAATGGAAATGGAAAAACAAGATTAATTACTTTCCAAATCAATTATTTCTCCAGATTTTATCACGAAATTGAATTAAAATGTGTTTTTAATTTACACGAATTTATTAATTTTAATTGGCCTATAGATTTACCATACCTACTACAGTACGGTATATTTATTTTAAATGAAGGGTAAAATTATAATTAAATAATTCACATATGTGCTTCTCATAGCAATAATTATCTCAGTTGGGACCACGAGTAATTAGCGGGTAGTATGGTCTATCTGTAGATTAGGTAGCCACACAAAATATGGTTTTATCTCTCTTTTAAGTCATTAGCAATTTTGTAATTACCCTTATTAAACTATAGGTACTACATACTCATATTTAACAAAAATTTTATCATAACCTATATCATAATACGAGTAATATTCTATTTTGAATAGGTACCTACCCATATTTAAAAAATAGTAAATGGATATCCCTACATATGTATATAGGATACTTTTAGCCGATTGAAATTAACAAAAATTACAAATATAAAATTATTCAAATTATATTCAGACTTCAGATCAAAATTTTGCCTAATTTTTTTTGGCTAAAATTTCAAATCATAATTAGCTTATTAATTCATTTAGGCATCCATAACTGTAGCAACTTTGAATTTAAAAGCACAAATTTTTGCAATTTTAGATCAAAATGGCTTTTCAAATTTTCCAAAAATGAATATTTTATACCTTACATAAATTGTACTGTACACTTGTATGAATTTTAAAGACATTTTTTAAATATTTTTCATAGAAAATAGGTGACTGAGACTTTTTTAAATGTCCTATATTATGTTATGTGCTGTAAGAATGGTATGGTATATCTGTTTCCTATCAATATTTAAAATATTTTTGAGCATCATGTCTGTCTGTCCGTTTGAGTTTTTGTAAATTTTTTTTTCTATCCCCGCCTTCAAATTTCCCCTTGGTCGTGTCCCACTGTGATCTCGAACTCAACTGAGCCGAACAAAACACAATTTCAAAACCTAACTAACTAACTCTAGTATAAGTCTAGTATAGTATAAGTAGTATTGAAAATCCCCTTAGAAAAACCTAATCCCTGTGAAATATAGTAAAAATTGTATGAAATTTAAACCCCTTAAACTAAACATGATGATGCCAGAAACAGTTCCTTTTTTTTCTCAATTGAATTCAAAATCCTGAGTAAAACATCAGCAGAATGTATATATGGAAAATTGTATACTATATGCATTATCAGTATTACATACAGAGAACAGCCGGGTGCGATTCAAAATGTTGAATCAAGTATTTGAAAAGTGAATTTATATTTTATATATACAGAATAGTCCTTATAATATCCCTTTATTATAGTACATTATATGTGATCATATGGACAGAATTTGTAGTAGTACTACGAGTATCTGTAGATAGGTTTATAAATGGATTTTTCAGAAAAAGTTAGCGCAGATCCCATAAACTATAATGTATTTTCGACTATTTAACAAACTGTGTCCTGAACAGTTTTCAGTAGTCCTACAAAAACACTTTCTCTGTCACCTTATACGACGAATTCTTGAATAAAAAAAAAATTTCGAAAAATTTTGAGAGACTCTGATAAGATTCGAAAAAATTTTGAGAAATTTGAAATTCCAACCCTTAAACTTTTTGAGAACTTACTCAAGTACCCCAAAGTTGATTCATTTGTTAAGTTGTAAATGGACAAAAACAAGTTTACATTTTCTACAGGAAGATAAAGTTACCTTTAAAACTACTACAAAGATCTGATCTCTTATATAAACTTGATGGAAATGTCCCTTTGTTTTCCATTTGATTTTGTGACTTTTTTAAGTTGAGAAAACCATGCGGCCCTTAAACCCTTCTAAAGTGAAATTGAACAAAATTTTGACAATTTCTAAACGAAAAAAGGTCGAGATTTTTCACCGGTTGAGATGAAATTTTCAAAAATTTGGATGGAGTTTGGATAGATAAAAGACATTTACTATACAAGTTAAATTGCAATTATTTTGCAATCATTTGTGTAATTTCTTCTAAACTAAATTTCTAATAATTTGTGAGTTGTGTTTTGTAAGTTGTGCCTTTGACTGAGAAACTGATATAAATTTTGGACAAATTTTGAACCCCACCAGAAGTGACATTCAGAGCTCTCCCGATATTTTTTGATAAACCCAATATAATAAATATAGTATTTTTGAAGTATAAATTTAATAAACAATCTACTAACTAATATACAGGGTTTTTTGTAGTAAAAAAGTTCAGTTACCTTAATCTAAAAAAAAAGAGAAATCAATTTTTTCTAGTCAAAAGTATACATAAAAAATATCTAGAATAAAGTCAATTTAATTTTTTTAGAAAAATCTCAAAAACTCCGTCGATATACTTGAGAGAAATTATTTGTAAAAAAATTGTAATTACTGTCCACACTGTTATAAATAGATATCTATATATATTAGGTATTTATATAAAAAATTGCCTTATTAATCTACATACATAGTTGTAAGGATAAGTGATAAATAAATAGGTAAATAAATCAAGTAAAGCAGAAAAATACGAGCAAAAAAAAGTGACCACGAGATACTTTGTATAATTCAAAATTGTCCACTTATTCAAATAGGAATTTTTACATTTTGAAAAACCTCAAAAAAATTCGAGAAAGGATTTGGAAATTTCTCTCTCTACAAACAAAACAAACTCGATTAATTCTTGACCAAAGAACCAAAATTTCTTGTGATATTTTCTACTCTGTAATTTTACTGGTATGTTCATTTTTTATACCTTTTTCGCATATGTAAATTTCGCATAAAACTAGTTAAAATAGTACACAGAAGCAGACATTTATTCAACTGTTAAAAACGTAAAAAAATCCAATTTTAGCTTTAGAAACTTGCAAAAAGCATCAAAATAAGCAAAAATAATCAAGACTTATTAAAGACTCGAGTTGAATTTCATTCCTTGATCCTATTTTGGTTGAATTTACCTCTTTTTTTTTGGTCTAACTTGTAAGAAATTGTATGAAATTAAACACAAATATTTTTAGATTCTAGCCTAATCCAACCTAATCTAAACTAGACTAAAAAATGGGTTAATTTCAGATGTATAAATGTAAATTTAGATCAAAAATATAGGGATAAATTCAACCAAAATAGGGATGAGATTAAATCGTAGCCTTAATTAAATTGCCTTTAGATTCGATAATCAAATTTTTGATCATTTTTCATACAAAATTCTAACACTTCTTTAGGTGTACCCTTCAAATTGGAATTCAAAAATCTCGAAAATTTTTAATTTACTATCTGTAAAAACCTACCTACTTTTTAGATTAGTAGCCTAGTTAGTCTGTTTATAATTTTGAAAAAATAACTTTGGTACCTTAGATAGGGTAAAAATAGTCTGATTTTGATTGATACCTAACACACAGGGCTTCTAAAACAAAGTATGAAGGTGCCCATCAAAGTTCGAAAAATAAATGGATTTTTGTCCATTTTTTTCGATTGTTCAGGTAGATTATGCCCAGGGTGAATCAATCAAGTGTCTACTTTGTGGATCACGTAATGTAGGCGAACGGTGATCTTCATTTATCAAGTTTATACCTGAAAATACTAACCTTTCATTTTTTTCTAAAAAATAAAAAAACTACCTGAAAACCTTGAGTCATATGATAAGACCTTTTATTACAAAACACAAGCTTAAATACCTTCAATGAAAGGAAAAATACAAAACAAAACAAATCCTAATTCTTATAAAGCTTGTGCAAGTCTTAAAAAATTAAAATTAATTATCTAAATTGTCTAATAACTTTGGGTTACAATGTCTTGTCTTATAGGATACATTTAGGCTATATAATGCCTTGTATCAGTAGTCAGTAGTTCAAGTAAATGTTTATATTTTTTTCAAGTTAAAAATATTTAATCTGGGAGAAAAGGTCATGCCTTTTTGGTTCAATTTGAACCCAGACATTTGATTATGAGAAAATGCATCTACTTACTCTTATTACTCAATTTTTTATATTTTTTTATTTCTTCGATTACATTGAAAGGTTATGTTTTCAAAATACTTTGTATAATTCTGATAGCAACATATATATAGGTCTGATAAAAGTTGAAAATTCTCAAGATTCTCGATTTTGTGATGAAAAGTGATATTTTGGAGTTGAAATGAATGTGAAAAAGGTATTGGTTTTGAAAGTTTAGATTTAGATATACTCGAGATAGCTAAAGTTAGGGTTTTTTGGGGTAGGTTTTTTGATTTTTATAGCTCTTTAAATCTCCACTTGATAGATTTTTATGGCCACTTTCGAACTAACTTACAAATCTATTCAAATACTCTTACATTACATACATAGTATTATTCGTTACATTACTTTGGAATATGTGAAAACACATGTTAAATACTCATAAAAGAACTTTTTTAACTATCCGAAAACATGATTTCGATAAAATCAGAGAATTTTATATCAAATCTACCTATTTCAATTTCTATCAGATTTTATACAATTGAGATTTCATTTGAAATTTTGAAAAACGTTAAATATTACGTAATTAATATTGGTTATACCTATTCAAATTATTGAAAAATTAAAGGTTAATATGGGAAAATTTTAAGGAAATTTTGGATAATATAGGCACTATGTACTCGTATATTGTAGACTAGAACAAAACAGAATAATTTTTTAAGGTTCGACTCGGCTAAAAATTTTTTTTTTCAACTTTTCTCAAAGTTCTTGAATTAAGCCGTCATTCTGTCCATTTGATTCTCGAGACTTGTCAGTTTCATTTGACTCTTAATTCCTCAAACTGAGGACTGAAAAACTTGAAAAAAAGTATAAAAAATAATGTACCTATAGACTATACTAGTAGTTAGTAGTATCTGTAGTAATACTTATGCTTATGCTTATGGTATGGTTGTGATATTAAAGAATAATTCTATTGCCAAGTCAAGTCAAGTCAAGTCTAGTTCTCAAAGTCACATTTCGAGTACTCGAAAAAGTCCATGCTCGCTCGCTCGGAAACTTTCAAAGAAATACGAAATAAATTCAAGATATAAGTTTTATACATACCATACTACTCATAGTATCCTACCTATAATGTAAGAAATACAACCAAAATGAAAAACTTGAGTTTATATTATCTAGCTCCCATCTACTTCTGAAATCGAATTCTTTACATTTATTACACACTCTCATCAGAGAGGCAGACATTTTCATCAAAATTCATATATATCAAAATTTCCAAAATTGCAATAAAAAGGCTAAAAAATGGCTATAATAATAGACTTGAAATTTTTGAAAATTGAAGATATCAACGATACATTGTACAGAATTATTTTATTTTATCATGTAATATGATGCACAAAATTTAAATAATTAATGACAATCGTTAACCGTTCTAAATTTGAAAGCACGAAAATTGCATTTTATTTTCAACCAAAGGTTTGCTCTACATTCAATTCTAAACCAAGCCTATTAACAAGAGTAAGAATTTTAAAATATTTATCAACAGCCTAAAATGTAGATAATTTCTGATCAAAATTTGAATTCAAATTGATCCATTTTACTTATAATCTAGTAAAATTCTAAATAAAATCTATCAACAAATACAATTTTAGAGGATTATAATTCATTGATAAATTTAAAATTTCTGATAAATTTCAAAATTTGAGTTTTGATTTTGTGATTTTGGGACATTTTGTGATTGGATTTTGTGGTAGTTTTGACGGTATTTTCATCGAAATAAAGCATCTTCGAGATGGCAAAGGAAACATTCCAATTTCCACATCTCAGCCTGTCCTGTCTGTCTCTTTTGCCTGATCTTGAGTTCCTGCCACACTGCCATAGCCTTAAAAGAAATTGAGAACTCACCAGAGAAATAGAAAAAAAGTTGCTCTCAAAAAACACCATATTATAACCCTAGCCTATCCTATGATATATCATTTTATCATTACAAATACACTCACTGTTTACTACACACCATATACTACAGATAGGTTTGCTTTATTTTCAAAGTAGGAGTATTATATCTTGAAAATAAGATAGACTGAATGAGTACAAAATGTCGAGGGGTTTTGAAAAGAAAAAACTTTTTGAGTCAAAGATTTTTGGCAAAGGTTTTGGTTTCAAAGATTTTGAAATTGTAAGGCTGTAAACTCCACGTGAAATCAAATTTTTTTTTTCAAATTTTCAATCATTTAACCTACATAGATATATGCTTCTAAATTATGCTACCTATATCGGGTGGTCAATTAAAAACTAGATAGATTAATAATACAAAAAGGTAATTACTGTTTCAGAATTCCATAATCTTTCTCATTATGAAGCCTGCTGGCTATTACTACGAGTATTTTTTGAAAAATTAAAATTTTGAACTGAATTTTTAGAAAATAATGTATCTTTATGAAATGTAAATGCTTTGTAATTTTTGCTAGAAATCTTTTGTAGTGTATGTATCAGTATCTAGTACCCTACCTATATAGAATGAATAAATTTATTTTAAAAAGGAAACTTACTACATTATATATAGGCAGTATAGTGGGATATTATAAAAAGTTAGTTTTTTTATTTCTAAATAATTAAATTTGTTTGCCAAATCCAACAAGATAACTTGAGTTTTTGTACCCATACAACTCTACTTGTGTAGTCCTAATCTGTGTATTTGTATAAATACCTATTAGATACTTGTGATGATATTATGCCTATTAAAAAACCATCGTAATAAATCTTGTAGCAGCTCCTGACTTGAGAACTTGCATTCTTTTTCACAATGAAATTGTATAATCTAAATTTGAAGATAAAAAATGGCGAAAAAAATCTTATTTTAATTACGAGTAAATTTGCTCATGTGTAAAATGCACATTTCTCTCTCTATTTTCTATATAAAATAAGTATCCCTAAAGATAAGTATGCAAGTACCTAAAGGACTTTAGGTTATAATGGTCTTTCTGGCCTTTATATACACATGTAAAGGCCTGAATACCAGAGATACCCTTTAGTAAAATTTAAATCAATTTTTTAAAACAAAATGGCAAAAATTGAAAAATTTGAAGGGGGTTTAGATTTAGATAAGGCAAGGCAGGTGTTATTTTATCGAACTTGAAATATTTCATTTCGAAATTTCGAATGCAGTTTAACCCTTACCTTTACTATCTCTACAAAAAAAACTTGATTAATGACTTTAATTGTACTCTTCCTTTACTGTAAAACTGTATACCTATATGCATTTACCTATATGAATGCTCGTACTGTAATTGTATTTTGAAAAATTTATCCAAATATAAATAATCAAGTGCCAAAAAATGTGAAATAAAATTGTCGAATATTTTATTTGACAAGTCAAAAACCTCAATTTTATTTCATAGGTACCTGGGTTCGATAGGCCTTGGCTTGTTAAAATATCATTAAAATTTGAAAATATTCAAACAAAAATATCATCAGTTTGATTTGAGCTCAAAATTTCAAAAATTAGGATGATACAGTTCCCATATTTTTCCGATTTTTGCATGAGTATAATGTAGGTAGGAAATTTTTTTTGTCTGAATTTTGTTGAACAGTTTGCTATGTTTCTATATGAGTATCATGTGTATAATAAGTACCCTACTACTTATGTACATTTCAAAGTTAAAAATTTGAAAAAGTTGTATTACAGAATAGTATACAGTAGTATACAGTAGGACATCAAATTTTAAAAGTCCATTCCTCAGCTGTCTAATTCAATTGAAAAAACTTGGCATATGCTAGTATCAGTACTATACGAGTAGTTTGAATTAAAAGTTAATTTTTCGCTTTACGATTATCAGAAATAGAAATAAATAATTAAGTATTAAGACTATTGTACTTAATACTAGTACTAGTACTGTAATAATACTTGCAGTAGTAGCAGTTTCTAGTGTAGTATCTAGTAGTATTCTGTATTAGTAAGAGAAAGGAAGTCAACAAAAAGTCAAGTGTAATTACATTGTTACCATTTTACAATTGGACTCAAATTAAAAATTACCTCTTTGTCAAAATCCCAATTGAATTTTCAATTTGAATGGAAGGATATGAAAATTTTCGATTTGAAATTATTTTAGACCTTTTTTTATGTTCAAGAAGAACAGCAGCAGGAAACAAATTAAAAAAATTTGCTCAAAATATTTCAATGGCTCACTTTTACAAATAGTTTTAGAAATAATTATCAAGAGGTTGGTAGGGTACTTTAAAATGAATATATTTAGAATACCTAGTTTAAAATTATACCTGTTAATTATACCTATTTAGAATACCTGTTAAAATGACTCAAGTTAAATTTCACCCATATTTTGGATGTAATTTCCCCTATAGGTAGGTACATATTTTTGGTCTAACTTTACCAGTTTGTACGAAAATAACCCAAAATATATTTAAAACCCTAACCTAAGCTAAACTAAACTAAAAAATTGTAGATTAATTTCATACAGGTGTAAAGTTAGAGCAAAAATATAGGGGTTAATTCAACCAAAATAGGGTTGAAATTACCTAAACTTGAGTCTTTAATTAATCTTGATTATTTTGACTATCTTGATGCTTTTTACAAGTTTCTAAAGCTAAAATTTGAATTTTTTTATTTTTAACAGTTCAAATAGAGTTCATTCAGTCATTCATGTAAAGTTAGTACAAAAATACAGGGCAAATTCAACAAAATTATGGATGAGATTAAATCGTTTATTTTAAGGTAATAAAAAATAGCCATACGAAAATTATAAAAGCAAAATTAGGTTAGGTTAGGTTAGGTTAAAAAAAATTCATTATGTTTACCGTAGACTTTTTAAAGGAATAGGAAATCTCATAGGTGCTTTGTAAGGAAATTCTATCTTATTTTTCAAATTTCGAGTACTTTATATAGAGGTATGAGTGTATTTGTACATTTTATGATTAATTAGTTAGTAAAATATATTTATATGGGATTGGTTGGATTTGTGTGTAGTTTGATTGACATGGAGGGTTCAAAGAGAAATGGCTGAAGCTCCCAACATCCACAGGATTGGAGCTTCAAACTCGAAAGAAAAGAACCTTTTGTCCCATAGTAAATTCCATATACCCACCAGTACATACTCTCAACTTTACACAAGCCCATATAGAACAGCAGAACCATACCTAAATATATATACGAGTATCCCCTGTATTCTGTATGGCCCTTTCTCGAATGATGGCTACCAAATTCATTTATCTACTTCAAAAACTTACAAACAACCGAAATGTCGGCTTCAAACTTTTACTTTTTTTCTTACTTACTACATACCTACTTTACTACTACTACTTGTGTACTATATACTAGTAAATGCCTTTTTTTTCTTCATGAACTTTAAACCCTTGTAAAAACTTATCCATTAATCCAAAATACAACTTAATTATCCACATATAGGTATACATACAGATATAGCTATCTAGCTAAGGTATTATAGGGATTCTATTTGTTCAAATGTCAAATTTTTTAGGAACTATTTTTCAAATTGTAAGCATTTTCAAAATTCAATTATACTCATACCAACTACTGTATACAAAAATCTTGTCTGAATCTGATCATTTAATTTATAAAAAAATTCTAGTCTAAACCTAAGTACCTAAGTATCTAAAATTAAGGCCAAAAAGTATACCAAAAGGGACTTTAAAATTTTAGGCTTAGGTCGTTTTTAGTTTATACAGGGAGAAATTTCTCTAAAAAAATTTAGTTTGACGATTTTTATCCAACATACCTATTTATATTTTTCTAAAAAATTGAAAAATGGTGCTTTAAAGACTTTTTCAAAATTCGAGCCAAGTTTTCAATATTTATGTATCTACTAACAGTAGTATAATTATCAAAGAGTAGATACCTACTGGATTATATATGGATTTTAAGGCCATTTATCCTTGCATTATTCTATTTCTTTAATCCAATTAAATTTATGAAATTCAATTAAATAATCTAATGTTAAAATCAAGTTTATTTTTTTGAGTTAAAAAGCAAAGTTATTTTTATCGATAAAAATAAAATGTTTGGACTTCCGTGTCATGCAATTTGAACCCGAGATTGATAATAAATTCAATATTGCCAAGTTTATCGTATCAGTATATAGTGTATTTCTAATAGGTATTAAAGTAGGTATTTCCAATGTTTGATTTGAATATAATAGAAAAGTGAATCAATAATTCTCAAAGGCTTTGGTAGCAAGTGAAGTTGGGTTAGTTTAGTTTAGTTTAGAGTATAGTTAAGTACTGTAGTCTTATGAGTAATTCATGAGAATAAATATTTTTTTGAGAGTTTTTGGTTTTCTATGTTCATTAAAATAATAGAGTTTCAATCGGGTTTTGCTGTTGTATTTGCCTATTTGCTTATTTAGATTCAATAGAGTACCATTTACTTAAATATACTACAGATATTACTACTATTAGTCACTAGTACTAGTAGTACATAGCAGGTAGTAAATGATACTTATAAATATTCAAACAATTTAAGGGTTTAACTTGCAAGTAAGCAATTACAAAATTGCACAAAATCCCTATATACAAAGTAATTTTCAAAATTGATTAATTAATTTAAGAACTACAGGTAAAACGAGCCATTTTTTTGATTTTGAGTATTTTCTAGTACCTTCATACTTAGGTACAAATCTACTTAGGTCCTAAATAAAAAAAAATTATTTTTAGGCAAAGTGAATGCTTACTTGTGAGTAAAACTTCACTTCACTTTCGAAAACAAAATGCCATTTGCATACAAACAGACAGGCGAGCCTGAAAAATATGAATCTTATGAATAATTTCGATAGATACATTTTCGTACATATCAAGGTACATACTACTTTTTCAAAAAACCCAACCCATATGTATGCCTTACAGTCAAATTAAAACGATAATACGTATACTAGTCAAACAATTACCTAATAATAATAATAATAATTGTAAATTCTTATCAAATACTCTTAATTAAAAATAATGATAAGGGTATTAAAAATCAAGATTGGATCTAAATACACGAAATTCAATAAGACATATCTAGCATGCAATTTTTAATAACTTTTTGTCGACTCTAATTTACATTGGAAATTAACATTAAATTTTAATTATAGCTCTTTCTAAGCAATATTTACTACTATTACTGATTACTAGGTATATATAAGTATGTAAGTTACCCTTGTAGTTAAATAAAGATCCTTTTTTGAGCAAAATTCGAATTTGAAATACAAAAAGTCCCCTTTAGCTTTGCTTGGTTTTCAGTAGAAAGTTGGCCAGTTGTATGAGAGAGGGCAAGAACTGTATAACTTTTGAAAAAAGGCCGAAAATTCATTTTATATCACCAAATCAAACTGCAGATATTTTTAACTTTTTTAAACTTTAAACTACAGATACAGATACAGATACAGATACAGATACAGATACAGATACAGATACAGATAAAGATACAGATACAGATACAGATACAGA